>JACEFZ010015206.1:0-185000 GCA_014155875.1 Cepaea nemoralis
TGTCCAGCTATGCTCTACTTACCAAGCAAACAAGAAACTCAAGGTAACAACAACATTATGCATAAAAGGAAGTGATCTATCCTGCACAAGCAAAAACAATTGTGGCTAATAAATAAGAGAGTAATTTTCTTGGAGACTCCAGGGGTTGTCTCAAGATTTACAGAGTTCATACTCTGTGCGATGTTTTCAGTAAGCAGCTCTGTGGAAAGAGACCAAGCCATGTGGGATCAAAACCTTGTTCAATGAAACCGGTCCTGTGGTCTGTACACCTCTGTACCACTATGGAAGTCTGTACTACAGAAGGATTGTGGTAGCTTTAGGGTACAGATCTAATGCTCTTGTTACATCAGTGTGCAGGTTGGCTTGAGTGGTTGTGTGACTCCTGACAGTTAGAGGAGGGCTGCAACAATTCAGGACTTCTACTCCTGATGAC
Organism: Cepaea nemoralis; assembly: GCA_014155875.1. Taxonomy (NCBI): domain Eukaryota; kingdom Metazoa; phylum Mollusca; class Gastropoda; order Stylommatophora; family Helicidae; genus Cepaea; species Cepaea nemoralis. The sequence goes on from JACEFZ010015206.1 coordinate 434, forward strand.
ACCACAGTCAGCAGGTTGGCTAGAGTGTTTATGTCACTCCTGATGACAGGACACAGTGTGTGGAACCAGGCTGGATGGATATCCCTGATGACAACCACACAGTGTGTGGAGCCAGGCTCCATGGATATCTCTGATGACAGCACACAGTGTGTGGAGCCAGGCTGGATGGATATCCCTGATGACAGCACAGTGTGTGGAGCCAGGCTGGATGGATATCCCTGATGACAGCACACAGTGTGTGGAGCCAGGCTGGATGGATATCCCTGATGACAGCACACAGTGTGTGGAGCCAGGCTTGATGGATATCCCTGATGACAGCACACAGTGTGTGGAGCCAGGCTGCATGGATATCCCTGATGACAGCACACAGTTTGTGGAGCCAGGCTGGATAGATATCCCTGATGACAGCACACAGTGTGTGGAGCCAGGCTGGATGGATATCCCTGATGACAGCACACAGTGTGTGGAGCCAGGCTGGATGGATATCCCTGGCAGTTAGAGGCCAATCAACAGTGAAGAAATAGAACATGTCACAAACTGAACACCGTGGCTCCACAATCACCAACGGGGACTGGTCACAGGAAGTCACAAAGGTTAAACAGCACCAAGAACCTCTGGCACAGCTCCAGCATCACCACAGAACCTGTTCCATGGAAGCATCAATGTCAGGGTCCAGCAACAGATGGACAACAGAACCTGTTCCATGGAAGCTTCAGTGTGAGGGTCCAGCAACAGATGGACAAACAGAACCTGTTCCATGGAAGCTTCAGTGTAAGGGTCCAGCAACAGATGGACAACAGAACCTGTTCCATGGAAGCTTCAGTGAGAGGGTCCAGCAACAGATGGACAACAGAACCTGTTCCATGGAAGCTTCAGTGTGAGGGTCTAGCAACAGATGGACAACAGAACCTGTTCCATGGAAGCTTCAGTGTGAGGGTCCAGCAACAGATGGACAACAGAACCTGTTCCATGGAAGCTTCAGTGTGAGGGTCCAGCAACAGATGGACAACAGAACCTGTTCCATGGAAGCTTCAGTGTAAGGGTCCAGCAACAGATGGACAACAGAACCTGTTCCATGGAAGCTTCAGTGTAAGGGTCCAGCAACAGATGGACAACAGAACCTGTTCCATGGAAGCTTCAGTGTAAGGGTCCAGCAACAGATGGACAACAGAACCTGTTCCATGGAAGCTTCAGTGTAAGGGTCCAGCAACAGATGGACAACAGAACCTGTTCCATGGAAGCTTCAGTGTGAGGGTCCAGCAACAGATGGACAACAGAACCTGTTCCATGGAATCTTCAGTGTGAGGGTGCAGCAACAGATGGACAACAGAACCTATTCCATGTAAGCTTCAGTGTGAGGGTCCAGCAACAGATGGACAACAGAACCTGTTCCATGGAAGCTTCAGTGTGAGGGTGCAGCAACAGATGGACAACAGAACCTGTTCCATGGAAGCTTCAGTGTGAGGGTCCAGCAACAGATGGAGAACAGAACCTGTTCCATGGAAGCTTCAGTGTGACAGTCCAGCAACAGATGGACAACAGAACCTGTTCCATGGAAGCTTCAGTGTGAGGGTCCAGCAACAGATGGACAACAGAACCTGTTCCATGGAAGCTTCAGTGTGACAGTCCAGCAACAGATGGACAACAGAACCTGTTTCATGGAAGCTTCAGTGTGAGGGTCCAGCAACAGATGGACAACAGAACCTGTTTCATGGAAGCTTCAGTGTGAGGGTCCAGCAACAGATGGACAACAGAACCTGTTCCATGGAAGCTTCAGTGTGAGGGTCCAGCAACAGATGGACAACAGAACCTGTTCCATGGAAGCTTCAGTCAGAAATGACTCAAGGAGATCATGACAGGAGACCGACAGGACGATGCTCACCAGACCCGACACCCCACATTGTGCCAATGGCTTCTGGTGAAGGAGTACAATTGGGAGGGTACAAGCCTTACCCTAGAGCGAGGAAATGCAACCTAGACTAAATGTCAGGGCAGGCAGACCAGGCCCTAAGCCTTGGTTGGCAGCTGGTCTAGGATCGAAGCTCCGACCGGCGGACAGTTAGAGCAGTGCTTTGCTAATCCGGCAGCTTCTGCAGCTTGTCTTGTTCCAGATGCATTAATATTACCTTTCCTCTGGAGTGAACTAGGCAGGCAGAGAGAGGGATCATGCTGCAAGGGCAACACATGGTCTCTAAACACAGTTATTACACAGTGTTATGAAAAGGTATAACTCCATTTTACAAACTATTGTCTGTGAAGACGCCAAGGTGTCAGTCATATTATAAACTTAAGTCTTCATTGGCACACCACATGTCTTTGGTCACAACAAGGACAGAACCAGGAGGCAAGACAGAAGGTGATCCAAGAATGGTGGCCATGAACAGTGGTTGGGGGGGGGGGGGGGGGGGCGTAAGAAGACAACACCACAGCTCTGTCATGGATGCAGATGAAGTCTGGATGACATGAGGGGGGCAAAAAGGGCACCCAGTGCCACTCACCTCTAAATCCCTTAATCTGGGCCATCTACCACAAAAAGGTGTAGTTTTAAAAAATAACATAAATTTACCCAGGTTAGGAGAGGAAAGGTTAACAAGAAAAAAATATAAAGGGTTGAGACTAAAAGACAGAAGAGTTACATAAGAGAGGCTAAACTGTGAAAAACATACAAGACGAAAAACAGGAAAAACCCAACAGAAAGAAGAAAAATGAGGGTAAATAAAAACCCAGAAGAAATACAGAGGGAGACTAAAAAAAGGGGTAGGCCAAACAAAAGGAGAAATATGATGAAGACCAAAACAAAGAAGATAAAACAGAAAAAGAAATAAAAAGGAAAGATCAATTTAAGAAAAAAAAATAAAATGGAAGGGTTAAGCAAGAGAATAAATGAGGAGAGGCTAAATAGAAAGAAGGAAAAAGAGGAGAAGCTCAGAAATAAGAAAAAGAGAGGAACTAAACAGAAAAAAAGAAATAAAGAGAAAAAACTAAAAAGAAAAGAAGAAATAAAAAGGGTTTTGAGAAATAAGAGGCAGTCATTAATACTGATAAAAACACCTACAAGAGGCTGTCAACTACAGTCCCCTTTGCTCCTGGGGGGGAAATGATACAACACATCACAAAAGGCTATCAACTAAATTCTCTTTGCTCCGGGGAACTGTTTAGGTATATTCAGGGCAACCTAGATTTGGAATGTCATAGGTTTTAAAAGCAAAATCGCAAAGTTCAAACACAATTTCATATTACATGAATGAAAACTAGGTCAAGGGTTAAAAACCCCACGAGTCCCTTTACGACTCCTTGCCCCCTCATACACACGTTTTCTTTGGGAAATTTCAGATGCCCCTTGGACAAGACCGCCTTACTGGTTCCTGTGTGGCCATTACGAGCTTTCCTTCCCTTGGCTGTGGAAGATTCCGTGGAGGTGGAGGCCGGTTTGACATTTCTCTTACTTTGATTCTTTTGAGTGGATATTTCGCCCGAGCCTCTGCACGGGTTTAAGTGGCCATTCCTGCATGTCGTCCCGCAAAAACCCGGAGACAGAGAGAAGATTCACAAATCAATACCCACTTGGTGCATGCCCAGAGACCCAGTCCCATCCCACCATAATTCTAGCTGGCCCCTGTTACAAAACATTCATCTGAAGTTCATGTGTTGGTTTTCCCTTGATCTCACATTGCTCAGGGATTCAGTTTTTCATGTTTAGATTTTAAAACCTGAAACAACTGTCAAAACACTGAGCTAACATTTATACTTTATAATCAAAGATACCATATAAAACATAATCAACAAATACCTTAAAACATAATCAACAGATATCACCATAAAACATAACCAAAATACCCTAAAAAAATATCAACAGATTCACCATAAAACATAATCAACAGATATCACCATAAAACATAATAACAGAATCACCATTTAAAAATAATCAACAGATATCCAAAAACATAATCAACAGTTTAACCAAAAACATATCAACAGATATTACCATAAAACATAATCAACAGATAAACCCATAAAAAAATAATCAACAGATATCAAAAAAAATCAACAGAATACCATAAAAAAAAATCAAAAGATATACCATAAAACATAATCAAAGATATTACCATAAAACATAATCAACAGATATACCATAAAACATAATCAACAGATATTCCCTAAAAATAAATCAACAGATATAAACCCTAAAACATAATCAAAAAGATATTACCATAAAACAAATCAACAGATACCATAAAACATAATCAAAAAGATTCACCATAAAAAAAATAATCAACAGATATCACCATAAAACATAATCAACAGATACCATAAAAAATAGTCAACAGATATTCCATAAAAAAAAATAATCAACAGATATCACGTTTTTTGGGGGAAAAAACCTACGGTATAGTGCTGGCAACAGACTGACATATCAAGGGCTGTTGTTGTTGTAAGTGAGGTGGGGTGACCCTACAGATATAATGCTGGCACCAGACGACAGTCAAGGTGTTGTTGTTGTAAGTGAGGTGTGGTGAGCCTAAGGTATAGTGCTGGCAGCAGACTGACATGTCACATGGCTGTTGTTGTTGTAAGTGAGGTGTGGTGAGCCTACAGATATAGTGCTGGCAACAGACTGACATGGTCACATGGCTGTTGTGTTGTAAGTGAGGTGTGGTGAGCCTACAGATATAGTGCTGGCAGCAGGACTGACATGTCACATGGCTGTTGTTGTTGTAAGTGAGGTGTGGTGAGCCTACAGATTATAGTGCTGGCAGCAGACTGACATTTCACATGGCTGTTGTTTGTTGTAAGTGAGGTGTGGTGAGCCTACAGATATAGTGCTGGCACCAGACTGACATGTCACATGGCTGTTGTTGTAAGTGAGGTGTGGTGAGCCTACAGATATAGTGCTGGCAGCAGACTGACATGTCACATGGCTGTTGTTGTAAGTGAGGTGTGGTGAGTCTACAGATATAGTGCTGGCAGCAGACTGACATGTCACATGGCTGTTGTTGTAAGTGAGGTGTGATGAGCCTACAGATATAATGCTGGCAGCAGACTGACATGTCACATGGCTGTTGTTGTTGTAAGTGAGGTGTGGTGAGCCTACAGATATAGTGCTGGCACCAGACTGACATGTCACATGGCTGTTGTTGTTGTAAGTGAGGTGTGGTGAGCCTACAGATATAGTGCTGGCACCAGACTGACATGTCACATGGCTGTTGTTGTTGTAAGTGAGGTGTGGTGAGCCTACAGATATAGTGCTGGCAGCAGGACTGATATGTCACATGGCTGTTGTTGTAAGTGAGGTGTGGTGAGCCTACAGATATAGTGCTGGCAGCAGACTGACATGTCACATGGCTGTTGTTGTTGTAAGTGAGGTGTGGTGAGCCTACAGATATAGTGCTGGCAGCAGACTGACATGTCACATGACTGTTGTTGTTGTAAGTGAGGTGTGGTGTGCCTACAGATATAGTGCTGGCACCAGACTGACATGTCACATGGCTGTTGTTGTTGTAAGTGAGGTGTGGTGTGCCTACAGATATAGTGCTGGCACCAGACTGACATGTCACATGGCTGTTGTTGTAAGTGAGGTGTGGTGAGCCTACAGATATAGTGCTGGCAGCAGACTGACATGTCACATGACTGTTGTTGTTGTAAGTGAGGTGTGGTGAGCCTACAGGTATAGTGCTGGCAGCAGACTGACATGTCACATGACTGTTGTTGTTGTAAGTGAGGTGTGGTGAGCCTACAAATATAATGCTGGCAGCAGACTGACATGTCTGTGGACAGCTGTGACAACTGTCAGTACTTTATGCCTGCACGATACATATCTGGCCATGTCAGCCTGTAAGAATTATGACACTGTCATGCCTCTTGGCTTCATTGTATCTATGTGTTTTACTCTGATTGTTCACATAAGACAGGACATAATTGTGTGTCTACTGAGACAATACAGTATTTATTGTATGTATGCAGCACAGAACATATTGTGCACATAAAATAGGACATACTGTCATAACACAGAACATAAGCGAGAATAAATCAGATCATACTATACAGATAACACAGGACATATTGTACAGATAACACAGGACAAACTGAACAGATAACACAGGACATACTGTACAGATCACACAGGACATACTGTACAGATAACACAGGACATACTGTACAGATAACACAGGACATATTGTACAGATCACACAGGACATACTGTACAGATAACACAGGACATACTGTACAGATAACACAGGACATACTGTACAGATAACACAGGACATACTGTACAGATAACACAGGACATACTGTACAGATAACACATGACATATTGTACACATCACACGGGACATATTGTACACACAACACAGGGCATATTGTACACACAACACATGACATATTGTACACATCACACGGGACATATTGTACACATCACACGGGATATATTGTACACACAACACAGGACATATTGTACACATCACACAGGATATATTGTACACATCACACGGGATATATTGTACACATCACACAGGATATATTGTACACATCACACAGGATATATTGTACACATCACACAGGATATATTGTACACATCACACGGGATATATTGTACACACAACACATGACATATTGTACACATCACACGGGATATATTGTACACATCACACGGGATATATTGTACACATCACACGGGATATATTGTACACATCACACGGGATATATTGTACACATCACACGGGATATATTGTACACATCACACGGGATATATTGTACACATCACACAGGATATATTGTACACATCACACGGGATATATTGTACACACAACACATGACATATTGTACACATCACACGGGATATATTGTACACACAACACAGGACATATTGTACACATCATACAGGACATATTGTACACACAACACAGGATATATTGTACACATCACACAGGATATATTGTACACATCACATAGGACATATTGTACACATCACACGGGACATATTGTACACACAACACGGGATATATTGTACACATCACACGGGATATATTGTACACACAACACGGGATATATTGTACACATCACACGGGATATATTGTACACATCACACGGGATATATTGTACACACAACACAGGACATATTGTACACATCACACAGGACATATTGTACACACAACACAGGATATATTGTACACATCACACAGGACATATTGTACACATCACATAGGACATATTGTACACACAACACAGGATATATTGTACACATCACATAGGACATATTGTACACATCACATAGGACATATTGTACACACAACACGGGATATATTGTACACATCACACAGGACATATTGTACACATCACATAGGACATATTGTACACACAACACAGGATATATTGTACACATCACACAGGACATATTGTACACATCACATAGGACATATTGTACACACAACACAGGATATATTGTACACATCACACAGGATATATTGTACACATCACACAGGATATATTGTACACATCACACGGGATATATTGTACACATCACACGGGATATATTGTACACACAACACAGGACATATTGTACACATCACACGGGACATATTCTACACACAACACATGACATATTGTACACATCACACGGGACATATTCTACACACAACACATGACATATTGTACACATCACACGGGATATATTGTACACATCACACGGGATATATTGTACACACAACACAGGACATATTGTACACATCATACAGGACATATTGTACACACAACACAGGATATATTGTACACATCACACAGGATATATTGTACACATCACATAGGATATATTGTACACATCACACAGGATATATTGTACACATCACACAGGATATATTGTACACATCACACAGGATATATTGTACACATCACACAGGATATATTGTACACATCACACAGGATATATTGTACACATCACATAGGACATATTGTACACACAACACAGGATATATTGTACACATCACATAGGACATATTGTACACACAACACAGGATATATTGTACACATCACACAGGATATATTGTACACATCACACAGGACATATTATACACATCACACAGGACATATTGTACACACAACACAGGGAATATTGTACACAACACAGGGAATATTGTACACAACACAGGGAATATTGTACACAACACAGGGAATATTGTACACATAACATAGGACATATTGTACACACAACACAGGGAATATTGTACACAACACAGGGAATATTGTACACAACACAGGGAATATTGTACACATCACAGGGAATATTGTACACATAACACGGGACATATTGTACACATAACATAGGACATATTGTACACATAAGGAAGTACAGACAGATTTTGTCACCTGCAAACAAAGCTATAAAAAGGCCAACAAATCAGATTTATGACACAACAAAATCAATCACAGATTACTGTGAGTGTTATGCAAGGCTTAGTTTAGGTCTACATTCCACAGATTAACTCAAATATGCAGCAGATTGTTTATAAAAAAAACCACAGAGTCGGAGATCAAGTCAGGCTTAACTCACACATGCAGTTCACAGCCTGGGGTTGATCAATGGCTTTATAGCAGTAGTTGTTTGCTGTCTTGCATATTTCATGACATAATCAATGTAATGCATCCAAAATATGTCTTCGTGTGAAACTTCTAAGTGTAGATGCAGTTGTAGAGTTAGAGCTGACCAACAAAGTGCTACCAGATTGGTCGGTCTTTACACCTGATAATGTGTGCTGAGGGAGGCTGGGCATGTCAGGGTTTGCCCAGAATGCTGTGATGTGGGCAATTGGAGGCTGAGAACCGGCTTACATCAGCACTTTATATACTACTGAACCATATTACATCAGCATATAACAGTATATAATACTGAGCCAGCTAAATCTTGTACACACTGGTGGATGAGCTTGAACAACAGACACAGAACTCTGCAACAGAGCCACCTAGGAGATGGTGCTGGGTTGAGAGGAACCTCCCTACACCAACCTCTCTCTGATGTATGAGAGGAACCTCCCTACATCAACCTCTCTGATGTATGAGAGGAACCTCCCTACACCAACCTCTCTCTGATGTATGAGAGGAACCTCTCTACACCAACCTCTCTGATGTATGGAAGGAACCTCCCTACACCAACCTCTCTCTGATGAATGAGAGGAACCTCCCTACATCAAGCTCTCTGATGTATGAGAGGAACCTCCCTACACCAACCTCTCTCTGATGTATGAGAGGAACCTCCCTACACCAACCTCTCTCTGATGTATGAGAGGAACCTCCCTACATCAGCCTCTCTGATGTATGAGAGGAACCTCCCTACACCAACCTCTCTCTGATGTATGAGAGGAACCTCTCTACACCAACCTCTCTGATGTATGGAAGGAACCTCCCTACACCAACCTCTCTCTGATGTATGAGAGGAACCTCCCTACATCAAGCTCTCTGATGTATGAGAGGAACCTCCCTACACCAACCTCTCTCTGATGTATGAGAGGAACCTCCCTACACCAACCTCTCTCTGATGTATGAGAGGAACCTCCCTACATCAGCCTCTCTGATGTATGAGAGGAACCTACCTACACCAACCTCTCTCTGATGTATGAGAGGAACCTCCCTACACCAACCTCTCTCTGATGTATGAGAGGAACCTCCCTACACCAAACTCTCTCTGATGTATGAGAGGAACCTCCCTACACCAACCTCTCTCTGATGTATGAGACGAACCTCCCTACACCAACCTCTCTCTGATGTATGAGATGAACCTCCCTACACCAACCTCTCTCTGATGTATGAGAGAAACCTCCCTACACCAACCTCTCTCTGATGTATGAGACGAACCTCCCTAATCCAACCTCTCTCTGATGTATGAGAGGAACCTCCCTACACCAACATTTCTGTGATGTATGTAAGTCCATCTCATGACTCAAACAGCCTGATTATCCATGCATGGGATGTCAGACTGAACACTCAGACTTCCAGATGGTTCACAACTAATCAGTCATTCTAAGACAATCTTCCAAGGGAAACCAGACATGGTACCAACACAATCTCTGGCAGCAAACTGAAGTCCACACAATGTCCAGTGATCAACACAATCTCTGGCAGCAAACTTAAGTCCACACAATGTTCAGTGATCACTACAATCTCTGGCAGCAAACTGAAGTCCACACAATGTCCAATGATAAGCACAATCTCTGGCAGCAAACTGAAGTCCACACAATGTCCAGTGATAAGCACAATCTCTGGCAGCAAACTGAAGTCCACACAATGTCCAGTGATCAACACAATCTCTGGCAGCAAACTGAAGTCCACATAATGTCCAGTGATCAACACAATCTCTGGAAGCAAACTGAAGTCCACACAATGTCCAGTGATCACCACAATCTCTGGCAGCAAACTGAAGTCCACACAATGTCCAGTGATCACCACAATCTCTGGCAGCAAACTGAAGTCCACACAATGTCCAATGACTCCACACAATCTCTGGCAGCAAACTGAAGTCCACACAATGTCCAGTGATCACCACAATCTCTGGCAGCAAACTGAAGTCCACACAATGTGCAGTGATCACCACAATCTCTGGCAGCAAACTGAAGTCCACACAATGTCCAATGACTCCACACAATCTCTGGCAGCAAACTGAAGTCCACACAATGTCCAGTGATCACCACAATCTCTGGCAGCAAACTGAAGTCCACACAATGTCCAGTGATCACCACAATCTCTGGCAGCAAACTGAAGTCCACACAATGTCCAGTGATCACCACAATCTCTGGCAGCAAACTGAAGTCCACACAATGTCCAGTGATCACCACAATCTCTGGCAGCAAACTGAAGTCCACACAATGTCCAGTGATCACCACAATCTCTGGCAGCAAACTGAAGTCCACACAATGTCCAGTGATCACCACAATCTCTGGCAGCAAACTGAAGTCCCACACAATGTCCAGTGATCACCACAATCTCTGGCAGCAAACTGAAGTCCACACAATGTCCAGTGATCACCACAATCTCTGGCAGCAAACTGAAGTCCACACAATGTCAGTGATCACCACAATCTCTGGCAGCAAACTGAAGTCCACACAATGTCCAGTGATCACCACAATCTCTGGCAGCAAACTGAAGTCCACACAATGTCCAGTGATCACCACAATCTCTGGCAGCAAACTGAAGTCCACACAATGTCCAGTGATCACCACAATCTCTGGCAGCAAACTGAAGTCCACACAATGTCCAGTGATCACCACACAATCTCTGGCAGCAAACTGAAGTCCACACAATGTCCAGTGATCACCACAATCTCTGGCAGCAAACTGAAGTCCACACAATGTCCAGTGATCACCACAATCTCTGGCAGCAAACTGAAGTCCACACAATGTCCAGTGATCACCACAATCTCTGGCAGCAAACTGAAGTCCACACAATGTCCAGTGATCACCACAATCTCTGGCAGCAAACTGAAGTCCACACAATGTCCAGTGATCACCACAATCTCTGGCAGCAAACTGAAGTCCACACAATGTCCAGTGATCACCACAGTGCCCAGAAGATGAAGCAAATCACAGCCGGCCAGAAATGTTTCATGACTATGAGATACCTACAGACATGTTCCGGAACAACACGTAGTGATGGCAAAAATATGACTATGAGATACCTACAGACATGTTCCGGAACAACACGTAGTGATGGCAGAAATGTTTCATGACTATGAGACACCTACAGACATGTTCAGGAACAACACGTAGTGATGGCAGAAATGTTTCATGACTATGAGATACCTACAGACATGTTCCGGAACAACACGTAGTGATGGCAGAAATGTTTCATGACTATGAGAGACACCTACAGACATGTTCAGGAACAACACGTAGTGATGGCAGAAATGTTTCATGACTATGAGATACCTACAGACATGTTCCAGAACAACACGTAGTGATGGCAGAAATGTTTCATGACTATGAGACACCTACAGACATGTTCCGGAACAACACGTAGTGATGGCAGAAATGTTTCATGACTATGAGACACCTACAGACATGTTCCGGAACAACACGTAGTGATGGCAGAAATGTTTCATGACTATGAGACACCTACAGACATGTTCCGGAACAACACGTAGTGATGGCAGAAATGTTTCATGACTATGAGATACCTACAGACATGTTCCGGAACAAAACGTAGTGATGGCAGAAATGTTTCTATGACTATGAGACACCTACAGACATGTTCCGGAACAACACGTAGTGATGGCAGAAATGTTTCATGACTATGAGACACCTACAGACATGTTCCGGAACAACACGTAGTGATGGCAGAAATGTTTCATGACTATGAGACACCTACAGACATGTTCCGGAACAACACGTAGTGATGGCAGAAATGTTTCATGACTATGAGACACCTACAGACATGTTCAGGAACAACACGTAGTGATGGCAGAAATGTTTCATGACTATGAGACACCTACAGACATGTTCCGGAACAACACGTAGTGATGGCAGAAATGTTTCATGACTATGAGACACCTACAGACATGTTCCGGAACAACACGTAGTGATGGCAGAAATGTTTCATGACTATGAGACACCTACAGACATGTTCCGGAACAACACGTAGTGATGGCAGAAATGTTTCATGACTATGAGACACCTACAGACATGTTCCGGAACAACACGTAGTGATGGCAGAAATATGACTATGAGACACCTACAGACATGTTCCGGAACAACACGTAGTGATGGCAGAAATGTTTCATGACTATGAGACACCTACAGACATGTTCCGGAACAACACGTAGTGATGGCAGAAATGTTTCATGACTATGAGACACCTACAGACATGTTCCGGAACAACACGGTAGTGATGGCAGAAATATGACTATGAGACACCTACAGACATGTTCCGGAACAACACGTAGTGATGGCAGAAATGTTTCATGACTATGAGACACCTACAGACATGTTCAGGAACAACACGTAGTGATGGCAAAAATGTTTCATGACTATGAGACACCTACAGACATGTTCAGGAACAACACGTAGTGATGGCAGAAATGTTTCATGACTATGAGACACCTACAGACATGTTCCGTAACAACACGTAGTGATGGCAGAAATGTTTCATGACTATGAGACACCTACAGACATGTTCCGGAACAACACGTAGTGATGGCAGAAATGTTTCATGACTATGAGACACCTACAGACATGTTCCGGAACAACACGTAGTGATGGCAGAAATGTTTCATGAATATGAGACACCTACAGACATGTTCCGGAACAACACGTAGTGATGGCAGAAAATGCAAATGGACCAACAATTCAAACACTTGCAAAATGCTCTCAACAATGTCTGTTAGCAGAAACCAACATCATTACAGAATAGATTGGTGAAGATGTGTGGAGGGTGAGTTGTACATTCATTACAGAATAGAATTGGTGAAGCTGTGTGGAGGATGAGATGTACATCCAGAATAGATTGGTGAAGCTGTGTGGAGGATGAGATGTACATCATTACAGAATAGATTGGTGAAACTGTGTGGAGGATGAGGTGTACATCATTACAGAATAGATTGGTGATTGGCTCACCTGACCAGTAATATACCATGACGACAGAGACATCCCAATGACAGATACACGCAACTCACCGGTAATCTCCAGGTCGTAGGTCTGTAATGGCCGCTCCCCTTCTACAAGGAACAATATAGATCGGGCCGGCCAGAATAAGTGCACCAGTACAGCATATGCCAGGATGTCGACAGCATAGTTAATACCTAAAGAAGATATGTAAACTGATTCATGTATCTTTCCTCTTCTTCACTGAGCTGTAGAGACACATTACAGCCTAGCTCCGCAAAAAAACTTGTGATATATCACATAACATACTAACACATGGGGTAAAGTACTCACACAGTATTACATGGCCACACCCAACAGACAGACTGTTAGATACTCACCAACACAAATATGCTGACACTTGCTGGTAACTTCAGGCTCACCCGAATCAAGGTGACAGACACAGAAAAAGCGGACAATGTTACATGTACTCGTTGTCAGATAGATTCTGTTATGTGTACCCAATTTTAGAATGATTATGTTACATATATGCACTGACAGATTCTCACTGACAGATGAATTCACACTCTCAACGGTTGTTCAACTATGGGTCTACCTTTTTGGTCCTATAGCTTTGCGGACATTCTCCCTATGTGACTCAAGAGTACCTTTGTATGTTTCACAAGCTTATCCACCTTTCTTTTTCCATACTGGTACTATTACTGTCTGTTGCCAATCATCTGGGACATTTCTTTCTTCCAAGGCTATACTAAAATGTCTTGTCAGCCATTTAACTCCTGTTTTCCCACAAGCCTGAATAGCTTCTGTGGTTATACCATCTGATTTGTTTTTAGAACACTGATAGACAGATACTAACAGACAGATAATCAGTGACAGACATAATCAATGACAAATAGATAATCATTGACACAGATAAATACAGGTAAACACTCATATACTCACTGATGATTGTCTTGTACCTCCAGAGTGGCGACACCTGCGTAGTGATGAGTGCCAGCGCGGGCAGGTAACAAAACCAGACCAGAAAGAATGCCCCAAAGTGCATGACAAACGTCATGTCCTCCCGATCTGTGTGGCCGAACGTCTTCCTCAACTCATACAAGAACCAAAACATCACCACCACTCGAAATGCTAATGTTGCATAGCCCGGCCATGACTGCCACTCGTCCGTGTTGGAGATAATGTTGTCAATCTCCACCTGCAACAAACAACATCTGTTTACAAGGACATTTCACATGGTCCGTCCCGTTTGATGCTGGTCATACAACAAACAACATCTGTTTACAAGGACATTTCACATGGTCCGTTCTGTTTGATGCTGGTCATACAACAAACAACATCTGTTTACAAGGACATTTCACATGGTCTGTCCTGTTTGATGCTGGTCATACAACAAACAACATATGTTTACAAGGACATTTCATGTGGTCAGTCCTGTTTGATGCTGGTCATACAACAAACAACATCTGTTTACAAGGACATTTCACATGGTCCATCCCATTCGATGCTGGTCATACAACAAACAACATCTGTTTACAAGGACATTTCACATGGTCCGTCCTGTTTGATGCTGGTCATACAACAAACAACATCTATTTACAAGGACATTTCACATGGTCTGTCCTGTTTGATGCTGGTCATCACGGATGCCCACAGTCTACTGTCCATCATATTTTATATCCATTGCCACAATACCAAGCTCTCTAGAAACTTCTTTATAGGTCTTGTCCTGTGTCATTTGCGCCCCAAATTTCCTGTTATCACAATGTCTCCAGTGTACCTTCTCATCCCATGCCCAGTAAAGGGGCACTGCCTACAGGTTAACTAGTTCTTGTCATGGCTGCATTTCTGACAAAGACTTTTGACAAGGTGAAGAATATTCTCTGCAGTTTGTCTTTGCCAACTGAGTTGAGAAAAAAGAGTTCTTAAGAGCTATATTGAGCCAATCTTATTGTGTGGAAGTTAACCAACAACAATTAACAGACAAATGAGGACTTGTGTAGAAGCGGAGGAGGTGTAGTATTATAGAAGTATAAGGAGAATACCGTGGAAGACAGAAAGAGTAATGAATTGAGTTGAGTTTAGCTGAGCTGAGCTAAGAACCGACATCACTGCACTCAGGACATTCCCATACGAGCTCCATCCCCTCGTTCAACAGCCAGCTAAAAGTCTCACTACTAATCGTTCCCACCGCTATCTGATTGAAAGTTCTCCTGGTCTTCCCTCTTAGTTTTGAGATTCTACCAGAACCCCTGCCAATCCCCCGCAACCACATCCTTTTCACATACGGGTTCTCAATCTGTTCTTCCACCTTCTCCACCTGGTCCCACAGGTGCACGACCATCTCTCCCTTGTCCATAGGTAATTGACCACCAAAAGTGCATTCCCTGCCAGTCTATCAGCCTGTTCATTCCCCCGCACTCCCGCATGGCCAGGGAAAAAATTCCATACAATCCTCATAATCTGTGACCTCTGAAGTGAGGTGAGCCATTCCATATGAAACACTTTACTAAGAGTAATGAAGATATCCTGAAAGAAGTAAACTCACAAAGAGAACTGGTTACTCGCATCAAATGAATACAGTCCACATTGTGCAGACATGTCATGAGAAGGGAGCTCTCAGGCGCACACTACAGATGTGGAGACAAATTGATACATGAGTCAATCACAGCCAGACAGGACCTGCATCCATGCCATCAGTTGACATTGTGTGGACATGTCTTGAGAAGGGAGCTCTCAGGAGCACACTACAGATGTGGAGACAAGTTGATACATGAGTCAATCACAGCCAGACAGGACCTGCATCCATGCCATCAGTTGACATTGTGTGGACATGTCTTGAGAAGGGAGCTCTCAGGAGCACACTACAGATGTGGAGACAAGTTGATACATGAGTCAATCACAGCCAGACAGGACCTGCATCCATGCCATCAGTTGACATTGTGTGGACATGTCTTGAGAAGGGAGCTCTCACGAGCACACTACATCCCGCCTTCAGCACTCAGGAAGTTGACTAGACAACAGAAAACTTACATACTAAAGGCACAGGTCGGTGCAAGTCTATCACCTGATTATGAAACAAAGCCTCGCTGAAAGAACAAGTGTACACAAAAGTGTGGCCAGCTGGGCAGCTGTTGTATGTCTAGCTGGTTGTATATCCAAGCACACTCCTTCAGTCAGTCAGACACTGCTGTAATGTTTGTATCACTCACCAATAACAGAAGCAGTATTTCCTAACATCATCTTTTCACATGGGAACAGTATATTCCTCTACCACCTATTGACTATAGGGACAGTAATTCCTGTATCACTAATCAACAACAGAGACAGTAATTCCTGTATCACCAATCAACAACAGACAGGTAATTCTTGTATCACCAATCAACAACAGAGACAGTAATTCCTGTATCACCAATCAACAACAGAAACAGTAATTTGTGTATCACCAATCAACAACAGAGACAGTAATTCCTGTATCACCAATCAACAACAGAGACAGGTAATTCCTGTATCACCAATCAACAATAGAGACAAGTAATTCCTGTATTACCAATCAACAATTGAGACAAGTAATTCCTGTATTACCAATCAACAACATGAGACAAGGTAATTCCTGTATTACCAATCAACAACAGAGACAGTAATTCCTGTATCACCAATCAACAACAGAAATAGTAATTTGTGAATCACCAATCAACAACAGAGACAGGAATTCCTGCATCACCAATCAACAACAAAAACAGTAATTCCTGTATCACTAATCAACAACAAAGACAGTAATTCCTGTATGACCAATCAACAACAGAGACAGTAATTCCTGTATCACTATCAACAACAGAGACAGTAATTTCTGTATCACTATCAACAACAGAGATAGTAATTCCTGTATCACTATCAACAACAGGGACAGAGGACAAGCCAGAGTGTGTGTGTCATCATGGCTTCGACAATAAAACCTATCTTTCTGCTGGCAAAGAGACACTTAATGCTGCAATATGTCTTCAGAATTGTGACTCTCAAATGGTGGAAAGGCTTAACAAACCTGAAGTAGAAGTCAAAAATAACAAAGAGTTACTTTTAACACCAGTTGTGATTAGTGGAAATGAGAGAGAACAAGTTTTAATAGAAGGCAGCATCAACTCACTAAGAATCAGTATTGCTTTTAAACAGGCAAATGAAATTGAGAAAATGTTAAACCATAAGTTTACCAGATTTATGATGAAGCAAGCAGAAAATGTTACCATGTTACGGAAAAAACAAACAGAGGCCTATGATATTAGTTTCCTGGTTACCAACTTCCACACGGAGCAGGCGCACAAGCACAAGAGGATAGATATCACCTTTTACTTCATGGAGGTGATTGTTAAAAGAAATCAACTTTCTCACACGGGCTGCCAACTGCAGGGCTGGAATCTGTACTGTAGAGTTCCTGAAACATCTCTGACAATTTATAGTCCTTGTCCAGGTGGTTTCATTGATACCAGGCTTGGGGCTATTCTTGTTTGGGATTGGTTGGGTGGTGTGAAGTTCTTGTCCAGGTGGTTTCATGTGACACCAGGCTTGGGGCTATTCTTGTTTGGGATTGGTTGGGTGGTGTGAAGTTCTTGTCCAGGTGGTTTCATGTGACACCAGGCTTGGGGCTATTCTTGTTTGGGATTGGTTGGGTGGTGTGAAGTTCTTGTCCAGGTGGTTTCATGTGACACCAGGCTTGGGGCTATTCTTGTTTGGGATTGGTTGGGTGGTTGGGCTATTCTTGGTTGAACCTGCAGTTCTGTGACCATTGTTTCCAAGGAGCGCACAGAGACGAGACTGCTGTATTTGATTCTTATGATGTAATGACTAGTGTTATGATGTACACAATAAACAAGAATGTGAACAGAACAACAGCAATAAAAAGAAAGATGACAATGCAGTGCATGCAGGACACAAGATTGCAGATGTAGACTCCTGGTGAATGAACAGAACAAGAAGACAAAGTTAGTTAGTTAGTTAGTCGACATATCATCCTCATTGCACATCGAACCATTCAGTCCATAAGTGCTCGGATCCCCTCCTCAGCAAATCCCGCAGCGTGTAGCGGCTAATGACGCCAGTTCTGTGTTGGTTTATCAATCTTCTTTGGCTTCCAGCGTAGTGTTCTTGTTTGGCAAACCCTCTTTTAATTTGCTGTTCTCGCAGTCTGGCCATGGTTGTAGATTCACAGTCATCACTTGGTTCACGCAAAAGTCTTACTTCTCGTAGAGCATTCAGAATGTCAGCCTGGTTCATGGCGCGTCCGCCCTCCACAGTAGCCTCACCTGCGAGCTTGTCAGCCCGCTCATTTCCTTGTACTCCCGCATGCCCTGGCACAAAGATGAAACTAATCTTTGCCAGCCGAGACTGCTCCAGAGGCAGCAACTATTCTCTTCGGATCGACCCCTCCTCTTTCCTCTTGATCATGTTCATTGAGTCGCTAAGGAAGCATGCCCTAGTGAATGTCTGTGTCTCGAGCCATGTTATTGCTTTACTTACTGCCATGACTTCCATAGTCAGGCTACTTGTGGTTTCAGTGAAAGCACCAGAGTCCTCCTTCACAATTCTCCCTCCGGCCCGAGCCGTAAAGGCCCATGAGCTTCTCACATGTCGGACGACCGACCCATCTGTGTAGATGACAGCATCACCGTCTAGCGAATTCTCGAAAATCAACGCTTGTACTTCAGCCTCCACAGCAGCCGGATTTTCTTGTCTGCATTTTCTATCTAGTTGGATGCAAACTGAAAAGGATGTGCAGAAATCTGTTGGCACTTGTACCCACTCCTCGCCAGGTTCTAAGTCCTCAAGTGAACACACCTGTTGAAGAATGTCTTCGGCTTGACCCATCCACGACCTTCCTCTTTTTAACCTGCTGCCCTTCACCTTCATAATTTCACTATGCAGTGGATGTTGTGTGTCTGCGTTAACTCTGAGGTAGGCGCGTGCTCTGCAAACTTGTATTCTGTCTTCAATGGTTGGAAAATCAAGAAGGTAGCGCATCGCCCTGCATGCTGTATCTCTTGTACATCCAAGAATAATGCGCATAGCTTCATTCTGTATCCTTTCCATCCTTTCTATCTGCTTACGGCTGAGAGTCAGGATTGCCATTGCATACTCAAAAACAGACATGACCAGCCCCTCGTACAGAAGACATAGATGGCGCTGCTCACAGTTTGCTGCCGCCATCACCCGCATCGCAGCCAAACCCCGCTTGGCCTTTGTTATCACCTGGTCTATGTGCTCATTATAAGCAAGGCTTCGATCAAACCGTATCCCCAGGTAATTCATTGCCTGCGTTCTTTCCACCGTCTCTGAACTTTACAGTTGGTGTTGGAGTGTTGACAATATGATTATTCAACGAGAACCAAGTCACTGTTGCCTTTGTTGGGTTGACCATTGCCCCAGCTTCATCACACCAAGTACTTATGCGATTGAGTTCGGTTTGTAGTTCCACAGCAACCTGCTCTCTATCCTTACCCTGACGATACACTAAAACATCATCGGCATATGACAATGTCCTGCCAGGTCCAGTGATCTGCTCACTGGTGATTCTCACTGTGTAGGCGTTGAACAGTACCGGAGATAATGGTGATCCCTGTGGTAGGCCAGGATATATTGTTGTTGGTTCCGAAGTCCAACTGCCACATCTAAAAACTACTTTCCGTTGGAAGAGGGCTGCAGCGATCCAACTAAGGAGGAATGGACTTACTTTTAGTTCAAGAAGCTGAAGCATTAAAAAATCCAATGGTACTCTGTTGTACGCGTCCTCAAGATCAATCGCTGCAGCAAAGGTTTCAATGCCTGAGTGGAAACCTTCATAGACATCATGGGCAAAAACTGCTGCATTGGTCCAGGTTTCTCTTTTTGGACGGTACCCACCCAGGGTAGGTGGGAAAACACCTTGCCTCTCTAGCTGGCTTGATATTTTCCTGGCAATTACCTTCTCCAGCAGCTTGCCTATTGTATTCTGCATGGTTATAATTCGATATCCCTGAATTTTTTTGTGGTCTTTGTCAGGCTTCGGCAAGGGAATCAGATAGCTGTGTAACCACTCCTCCTTGATGCTAGCACTCCCTATACTGTTGTTGTACATGTCTGCTAGTTTCTCTAGCTCGTTGTCGGTACACCTATTGATGTCGTCGTATCTTATGCCATCAGGCCCTGGAGCGCTGTTTTTTTGATCGTCGAAGCACAGCCTTGATTTCTTTCACTGTCACTGTGTCTTCATCCGAAGTGTTCTGGGCCTTGCACCTGTCTGAGGTGACCTCCTTGGCCAGATTTCGGCCTCCCATGTCTGTCTGGTTGCTCTGCTCTAGATAGCGTTCAAAGAGGGCTTTGCCCTTGTCCTCGTCAGTCCTCTGCCAGATGAGGTCAGCACCTTGGAAGTCAGAAATGATCTTATTCTTGACTAAACCACTCATGCTTTTATGTAGTCGCCAGAACAATTTCAGTGACTTGTCTGTGCTTACTCTTTGACACACCTCTGCCCATTTTTCGCTTTTAACCACCTTGACCAGTTTTTTTGAAATAGCTTACTTTTGTGTGCATCTCTCTTTCTAAGTGCATGCAGGGACTAGGATGACCAGCTCTGTTCTTCTTGGCATTTTGCCATCTCCTTACAGCACTACGCTTATCCACCCAAGCCTTCTCCACCTCGAAATTCCACCAAGGTGGCTGCTCCCAGCTTTTTTTCCTGCCCTGAAGCTTTCTGCGCTTTTCACGTCTTATTTTACTCACCACATCTTGCCCTGTACTGTCATACTGGAAAGTCTTTACCTTTAGCTTGTGCTGCCTGGTTCTGCCTTTCTCCACCAATATGCTGCAAGGGTGGTGGTCGCTGCCGTGGTGTCCTAGGACACCCCATCTACACACTGTAGTGAGTGAAGGTGAAACCAGCGCCAGATCAATAGCACTGTCCTCATCGCCTGGACGGCTTGCTGTCCTGGTGACACAGCCACTGTTGATACAAACCAGGTCAATGGTTTCAAGTGCAGTCTCGAGCTCCTCCTCCTGTGTGTTGGAGGAAATGTTTCCCCATGATCTGCCTTTAGCGTTGAAATCACCACAGAAAATAAAATTTCTCTCGTGACCTAATATGCCACTTAAGCACTGCCACTTCTGGGAATCCATACTCACGTTGCGGGCATAAACATTAACCAACACAAATGGTATATCGTCACTGTCCCAACTGGACATGTCTAGCTCTGACGCCACCATGCTGTCGCGAACGAGAATCGCCATTCCCAGATGTCGTCTGTTGTAGAAACATTTAAAGCCGGCAATTCGGAGTAGCTGATCGCCCAGTCTCGTCTCCTGGAGCGCTACAATGTCGTTCCTGTAAACCAGGGTTTCTAAAATAGAGCCCCGTTGTTTTACGCTGGCGCAGTTCCAATACAGAATACGGATATTCCTGAGTCCTAGACGGTGACACTTGAGTCTAAAATGTCTTAAACCACCACGCTTACCTTGCCTCTTTCTGCCTGCCCGGCGCCCACGCCGCCTCGTTAGGTTGACTGCTGACCACTCGGAGAACACACGTTGTTCCGCCATGTTGAAAAACCAATACCACACACGCTGCGAAAAATGCACTCAAGGATTGCTTCGCTCGATGCACGAAACTCCGTAGCATCCGCGCAGATCTTGAGTAGAAACTCCTGGTTTTACATCCTGGCACACCAATTACACGCAAGAGATGAATAAATCCATCGCCTACGCGAAAAAGTTAACGAACACAAAACAACCCGACCGTCCGTCGCCATCTTGAAACCGGAAGCCCCTAAACAAACAACAGTGCTACTAACTCCAACAATCAACTCAAGTGGCACTAATCAACTCAAGTGGCACTAATCAACTCACTAATCAACAGCTTTACTGTTGAATCATTTTTGTAGCAAGCCTGGTGGGTGTCAGAGGACATGAACAAGCTGATAGTTTGTGGGCACGAAGACTGGAAAACGGATGTGCAATGGACCAAGCTGATACAGTGAATGCCTTGATAGAGGCCGGCCGATTACATGAATCAAGTGATACATGTGAATATGCAACCTGATCAAACTTTACAAACATCAAGTCAACACAGGCAAAGTCAGACACAAGAGCTGGCCATACAGGGGGTCGAAGAAGAAGAGCAAATCACAAAACTGGTGTTATCAGCCACTATGTGCTGACATAGATACTGAGGAGGGGAGCACTTATGGACTGCACGATGTGATGAATGAGGATGATCTGTCAATTAACTAACTAGTTCAATGGACACACTGTCATCTCTCTGTCATTTTCTGCCTATAGGGTTTTTGAGCCTGAGGAATTCAGGCCGCATGGGTAATTGCTGTGAACTGTGCAGGTTAGGGTTTTTCTTTTTATCCCCGACAGAAAAAAATCCACACCTAACCTAGGATTGGAACCTGGGTCTCCCGAAGGAAAACTTGGCATTCTAGCCACTCGGCCAGCCTCCTCAACTGACTGACTGTAGAAAAACGGCACCATGACTCCCCAGATCAGCAATCAAACAAATCATAAGTAATACCAACGTTCACTTACCAAATTCCACACATAGAGAAAGATGTTCAGAAGTGTATACGCCGCCCACAGAGAGAATATCACAGACTTCCACTTGAACTGATCGGTTGTGATCCCCAACCCTTTAGCCAGCAGTAGCAGCAGTAACAGCATGAAGACACACTGCGTGGCCAAGTCCAGAAGTGTTCCTACCTTGCCCAACCACTCGGCTCCGACGCCGTTGTAGGCGAAGATGCTGACATGGATGAGGTTGAGTGTGATGCTCAGCATCTCCCCACACAAGCAGGCAGTGAACAGTCTGGTGACGATATGGCGCTGTTTGCTGAAGGCATACAGCCACAACAAAAAAATGGACACACACAGTATAAGTGCAATAACATGGATCTCGAACACATCATGGAATTCAAAGGAGAACTGGTGTTCAAAAGGGTTCTGGCCCCTGACTGAGGGGTTTCCGTTGACTAGCCAAATATCATAGTTGATGATGATGCCAGAGTCTTGGCTCGACTGCCACTCACATTTACGTCCAGATGTGTCTCGAAAACATGACACAAAACTCAAATACCAAAATCTGAAATGAAAAAGAAACACAGAAACATTTGGTCAGAAACAGAGATTGCATGTAGATGGTGCAACTAACAGAAACATTTGGTCAGAAACAGAGATTGCATGTAGATGTTGCAACTAGCAGAAACATTTGGTCAGAAACAGAGATTGCATGTAGATGGTGCAACTAACAGAAACATTTGGTCAGAAACAGAGATTGCATGTAGATGGTGCAACTAACAGAAACATTTGGTCAGAAACAGAGATTGCATGTAGATGGTGCAACTAACAGAAACATTTGGTCAGAAACAGAGATTGTATGTAGATGGTGCAACTAACAGAAACATTTGGTCAGAAACAGATTGCATGTAGATGGTGCAACTAACAGAAACATTTGGTCAGAAACAGAGATTGCATGTAGATGGTGCAACTAACAGAAACATTTGGTCAGAAACAGAGATTGTATGTAGATGGTGCAACTAACAGAAACATTTGGTCAGAAACAGAGATTGCATGTAGATGGTGCAACTAACAGAAACATTTGGTCAGAGACAGATTGCATGTAGATGGTGCAACTAACAGAAACATTTGGTCAGAAACAGAGATTGTGTGTAGATGGTGCAACTAACAGCTTACCTAGCCAGTCAGCCATGCACATACAATCAAGATCACAATAAATACATGGAGACGACAACTACACACCAATCAATCAATCACTCAATTAATCAATCAATCAGGTGCCATCTCCACAATGAAAGTTGGCTGCAATGGATCTAAAAACTCATCTCTCGCCCAAACTGTACATTCAGTCATATTGCTGTTCATCCATCTCTTGATGTTATCTTCCCACTTGTATCATTGTCTACTGTAACAGTGAGGGAATTTAGGTTAGGAGTAAAGAGTTAAGGAATGCTGCGCATTCCTTGACTAGGGGGAAAACCATAGTGAACGTGTGTGCACGAATGAAGAAGGGGTATCTAGGTAAACACACACGTCACTTGGGGCCAGCGAGAAGAGATGTCAACACCGAGAAGGGAGTCTCCATCATATGTGCTGAGACAGAATGATTCATCAATAAAATACCTTTCTAACAACGCGAAGACTGACTTGTGTGGTGCTGTACGATCACGTTCATAACCTGTGTGTAGCACTGTCACACTACCTCTTTTGCTGGCTTGCTTTCAATCTTACCCTCAAATATGGTTTTTATAAGAGTGTTCTTTTATTTTTTTTTTTTTTTTTACTGTGGCCGAAAAATTTAACTTGCCTCATTTTTTATTTCTGTAATCAACTTTCTTTTCATTCCTAGATTTTCTAGAACCTTTGTATTTGACTGTTTTTGTTTTCATAAAATACGACATATTCTTTTGCATATGCACATCTCCAGGGCCTCTGTTTGACTTTCTTGTTCAATGTGTAGGCTTCTGCACCATAAATTAGTGCTGAGTAAATAAAACATACAACAATTCTCATTTGTAATGTGTTGTTAATCTCTGGAGATATTAATACTGATTTCATGTTGCTTCTGCGCCATAAATTAGTGCTGAGTAAATAAAACATACAACAACTCTCATTTGTAATCATTGTTAATCTCTGGAGATATTAATACTGATTTCATGTTGCTGAAAGCATTTCAGGCCATTCTTATTCTCTGATTTCTGCTTCACTTCTGCCATCATCTGTGATGACTATATATAGAGATGAATAATATGGACAGGAGGCCAGCATGGCCGAGTGGATCAGAGAACACACTCTCTAACTTCCGGCATGCTGATGCCGAGGTAGCGGATTAACTCTTACACTGGTAAGCTGGGACTAAAATGTTGATTTATCGTCCTTGACTTGGGGATGTAAATTACAAATACCTCTGAAGTTGGAGTTTATTTGTCTGACATGGCGAGGGACACCGGTAATGGGGAAAGCTAGCCCACATGCAAAGATCAGTCCAGTGTGGACTATGTTTGAGTTGAAAGCAAACGAACAAAGGGGAAAAATGGGAAAGACAAGGAAGTAGTACAAAAGATAGCAAAGACAAGAGATGTGTAGTCTGACATGGCTGCCAGCCCATGTTCTACTGGGAGATCGATGGACAACCTGTAATGATGACAACAGATTCACCTGGTAGTCTTTCACTCTCACATTCACAACATAAAAAAGGAAAGATGATATACAGACAAAACTGTTCCACAGAGAGAAGCACTTAGAGACAATGAGAACTCTCTCATCAAATACTGCCAATAGGTTGCTTTGCTGACCATATTGCCACATCACTCGCCTGGGGTCACTCTCTAACCTGCCATCAACTCCAAGGGCACATGTGATATCACTAGAAGCTAACAGTTCCCATCAACATTAGCACACAGACAACATTAACACACAGACAACATTAGCACACAGACAACATTAGCACACAGACAACATTAGCACACATACAACATTAGCACACATACAACATTAGCACACAGACAACATTAGCACACAGACAACATTAGCACACAGACAACATTAGCACACAGACAACATTAGCACACATACAACATTAGCACTCAGACAACATTAGCACACAGACAACATTAGTACACATACAACACTAGCACACAACACTAGCACACAGACAACATTAGCACACAGACAACATTAGCACACAGACAACATTAGCACACAGACAACATTAGCACACAGACAACATTAGCACACAAACAACATTAGCACACATACAACATTAGCACACAGACAACATTAGCACACAGACAACACTAGCACACAGACAACATTAGCACACAGACAACGTTAGCACACAGACAACGTTAGCACACAGACAACATTAGCACACAGACAACGCTAGCACACAGATAACATTAGCGCACAGACATCACTAGCACACAGACATCACTAGCACACAGACAACATTAGCACACAGACAACATTAGCACACAGACAACATTAGCACACAGACAACATTAGCACACAGACAACATTAGCACACAGACAACATTAGCACACAGACAACATTAGCACACAGACAACATTAGCACACATACAACATTAGCACACATACAACATTAGCACACAGACAACACTAGCACACAGACAACATTAGCACACAGACAACGTTAGCACACAGACAACGTTAGCACACAGACAACATTAGCACACAGACAACGCTAGCACACAGATAACATTAGCGCACAGACATCACTAGCACACAGACATCACTAGCACACAGACAAGATGTTCGGCTGGTTGGATGTTGCAGCTACAGTTGTCTACGGGGGGCTATATGACTATAGACTGAGGAGCAGCTGGCTGAGTGGCTAGAATGCCGGATTATCCTTCGGGAGATCTGGGTTCGAATCCTCGGTAAGGAGTGGGATGTTTTTCTGTCAGGAGCAAAAAGAAAACCATAATCTGCACAGTTTGTGGCGACTGCCACTAGCCAGGCGGCCTGAATTCCTCAGGCTCAAAGACACCTCTGCCATACACCGCAAGGTACTATATTGGCAGTAAATGACAGTTGACAGTTTGACAGATGCCCTGTACTAGCCCTCGTACGACATGGATGGTAGGTTATGACATGGATGGTAGGCTATGATACGGATGGTAGGTTATGACATGGATGGTAGGTTATGATACGGATGGTAGGTTATGACACGGATGGTAGGTTATGATACGGATGGTAGGTTATGACACGAATGGTAGGTTATGATATGGATGGTAGGTTATGATACGGATGGTAGGTTATGAAAAGGATGGAAGGTTAAGACACGGATGGTAGGTTATGATACGGATGGTAGGTTATGATACGGATGGTAGGTTATGATACGGATTGTAGGTTATGATACGGATGGTAGGTTAAGACATGGATGGTAGGTTATGATACGGATGGTAGGTTATGATACGGATGGTAGGTTATGATACGGATGGTAGGTTACAACACGGATGGTAGGTTATGACATGGATGGTAGGTTATGATACAGATATGTTATGACATGGATGGTAGATTATAACATGGATGGTGGGTTATGGTACTATGTTTGCTCCCCATTAGGACCCTGGTAGCCCAGAGATTAAGAGTCAAATGACCAAACAGATCCTACGCTGACCAGACAGATCCTACACTGATCAGACAGATCTTACATTAACCAGACAGATCTCACACTGACCAGACAGATCTCACACTGACCAGACAGATCTCATGCTGACTAGATAGATCCTACATTAACCAGGCAGATCCTATGCTGACCAGACAGATCCTACACTAACCAGGCAGATCCTATGCTGACCAGACAGATCTCATGCTGACCAGACAGACCCTACACTAACTAGACAGATCCTACACTGACCATAGAACATGAGTCGATCTCGGATATGTCTGGTCAGTTTAGAATCTGTCTGGTCAGTGTAGTATCTGTTTTATCAGCGTAGGATCTGTCTGGTTAGTGTAGGCCGGCTCCCTGGCCTAGGAGTTAACGTCTTTCTCCGTAATCCTGTATATTCTAGTAATGTAACCTGCACGAGAATCAGTAGCGGTTCTCGCCGCATTGGTAACTTACGGGATATGTGAGCCGGTCGCTCAGAAAGCAATGGTAAACTACTGAGCGTAATCTTGCCTAGTGCATCAACTGCAGCTGAAAAATGCTGATGTTGACTGCAACATCCTGTAAGGGATATGCAAAAAAAAAAAAGAACGTGTGAAAGCCACAAGAAAGTAAAACTAACAGTAAACTTGGAATATTTCCCTCTCATGTTGAACCAGTTCTGCTGGTGGATCAGAATCATGAAGAAGGATTCACACAAATACAAACAGACTACAAACAATCACTGATGTGTGACTGCGCAGAACAGAAGGACTAACACAGTATGACAGAGTCACTCATGTGGAACTGAAGGAGAAAACTAGAAGATTGCAGGGAGTCAAGAGGTGAGGATAAGAAGCTGGTGCAGGACAGGGCACAGGCTGAGAGGACCTGATCATGGGGTAGCTAGAATGTCCTGCCCCTGGAACATACAAGAGCAGGCAAACAGAGGGAAACCTAACCTATACACGGAAACAATAATTAGAGACAGAGAGGAACAACATGAGAATGGTAAAGATAAAATGCTTGGTGCTAGCTGACTGAGGGTGGATGCTCCAACAAGGGACATAGGACAGAAGAGAGAAGAGATCAATGAAAACAGTCAACACTAATTCTGGTATTGTAACAAACATGAAGTAATACAACAAGATTAGTTCACACAAGAGTATATCTGCTGTCTCATCAGGCAGTACTGACAATCCATGTAGCAATACAACAAGATTAGTTCACACAAGAGTATATCTGCTGTCTCATCAGGCAGTACTGACAATCCATGAGGGATCACATGAGATAGTGATTTCCCTGACACCAGTGGACAGTCTAGAAATTAAAACCTGTAGTTCACCAATTTCTCAAACTCCTTCCTAGGCCAGGAAAGTTATGGAATTGCCCAGGTATAGGTGGGAACATGACGAAACTGGCAACATGGAACTGCTCCACTCAAAACAGGTGAAACAGAAAACAGGAGAGGCAGAGAACAGCAGAGACAGAGAACAGGATATACAGAGAACAGGATACACTTCACTGGCAACAACACTGACAACAAAGCTTGGGTGTGCGGGTAGCGCAAGAGGGTTGATGGGGTTGTTCAAAATAATCCTATCTGATAGTGACGCCAGAAACTGGGTCACATGAAACTAATGTGAAACAGCCAGCCAGTTGTAAATAAATACTAAGGTGGTTGTAAATATGTGTATGTTAATACAGTTGCAACCAGAAACAACGACAAGAGCAACAATAACAACTCATTCATAATTTACATCCTTATCTGTTTTCAAGCTCTTTCTGAACTTCAACTACATACATTAGTTTATTCCATAAAACTTTAATGTTCATATCTCAGTTAATGCCTAGATATGGGTACTTACTTCTTAACGTTTAATTTGTGTATGCATGACATTTGTTTTTATGAACTCCGAAGTGAGGGTTCAAAGATGACAAAGTTCACACAGGGTTAAATTTACATATCACGTGAAAATAATTGTTTGTTGAGTACTCTTCTTTTTTAGGACATTGCAGTCAACACCAGCATTTTTCACCTGCTGTTGCTATTGCTGCAAGTTTTACGTTGAGTAGTTTCCCATTGCTTTCTGAACGACCGGCTCACATACCTCCGTAAGTAACCAGCGCTACGCGATCCGCTGCCAATCTCGCCCAGGCATTTACTTCTCGGTCTTCCCCTTGGTCTGTTCCTTTCGATCTTGCCAGTTGTCAATAAGTTCTCCAATTCATTTCTTCTCATAACATGCCCAAAAAGTTTTGATTGTCTACGTCTAATGTCTATAATCAGTTTACGACCTTCATTTGTTTCTTGAAGGACTTGTTCATTGGTTTTCCTGTCTGTTCATGGTATTCTTTGCATTTTCCTCAGAAACCACATTTCTAAAGCAATCAGATGTTTTTCAGCTTGACTGCTCATTGTCCAAGTTTCACATCCATATAAAAGTACAGGTTCTATGTAGCACTTCAACACTCTTTTTCTCGTTTAAATTGACATCTTTTTATTGGTCAGTATGTTTTTCATCTTGCTAAAGGCTACTTTTGCCATGACGATTCTTGTTCAAGCTTCGAGTTTCTCAGTTCTATATTGTAGTTTGTAATGTTTAATATTTTGTTTTACGAATGCTTTAACCAGAGCATTAGGACAGCATCAGTACCGCAGAATTGGGTGCACAGCTATCTCATCCCTCTCCCAAAACCATTCAAGGATCAGTCAAAGCTTAGCGGCTTTAGGATCATCACCCTTCAAAACACATTTGGGAAGGTTTTAGAGAAGATAGTCGCTGTTAAGCTGCAGGATTTTTTGGAAAGGGGGAAGCTGCTTCCAAGAGGCCTGCGGAGCTACAGGCCAGGAAAAGATACCTGGTCAAATGCAGCCACTTTTGCCTTTGATGTTTATGAGGGGTTCCAGAGTAAAATGGTGGCGGTAGCACTTGATCTCAAGGATGCGTACAATAGAGTTCGATATGATATTTTGATGACCGAACTGATGGAGAAGGGGGTCAATCCTTGGTTGGTGAACTGGATAGCAGCCGTCCTGCACTCTCGTCGGGTTGCTCTCCGTCTGGGTGCATGGACCTCAGAGCCACATATGTTAACCCCGGGACTGCCACAGGGATCTGCAGTCTCACCGGTGCTCTTTAATGTGTATACGAGCAAGATTGCAAACCTAGAAGCACCAGGGGTTGGAATAATACTAACATTTGCAGATGATATTCTTGCATATAGGCAGGGGAGAGATAGGGAGCAAACAGCCCAGGAGTTACAGGTGACAGTAGATAAAGTGATTGACTGGTGCACAGAAATGAGTGCTGTCATCCACCCGGAAAAGGCGGCTGTTTTGTGGTGCTCTCTGGACAACAGGATTGTAAGAGCTGATGTCCCAAGCCTCGCGATAGGATGGTAGAAATGTCAGCAGAGAGAACAAACTGAAGTATCTGGGGATCACATTTGACAGGAGCCTATCCTTCAAGGACCATGTGGAGACGGTTGTGACAAGATCTCAAAAGGGACTCAGTGCACTTAAAACTATGGCTGCAATGGACACAGAGCAGAGAATGCTTTTCACACTATACCAGCACTTGATCCTCTCAGTAATTGATTATGGATTAGGTCTGCTCACTGTCTCAGAGAGTCAGCTGGTGAAGTTAGAGCGCATACAGAACGAAGCTATGCGGGTCATTCTGGGATGCACTAGAGACACCCCAGTAGTGTGTATGTGTTACATCCTTGGTCTGCCGACTGTTGCTGGTAGGCTCAAGGTGATGCAGGCGAAGGCATACCTCAGAGTAGCTGCAGACACAGACCACCCACTGCATGAGGCGCTGGACGCAGTTAAGGGTCAGCGACTGATAAGAGGGAAATCATGGATGGCTCAGGCGGAGGATACGATCAGACAGGTGTGCCCCTTGGAGAACATTAGGCGTGGGGAGGAGTGGGTCAGACCGAGCCAGCGGAGCAGTCAGACTTGTGCAGAATTATAATCAAATTAAGCCGGGAGTGCAGGGAGTGGCCAGCAGGGGCCACGGAAGTGGAAATCCAGCAACTAATTCAGGACAATGCTCACTCGGGTGATGTGATTATCTACACAGATGGTTCGGTGTCAAGAGGTGAGAGAAGTGGCTGGGGGTTCATAGCCAAAGCTAATGGTCGATGTTTGGGGCAGGAGAGCCTGGCATATGATACCACAACATCCAGCTTAAGAATGGAGGTGGAGGCAGTCACTGCGGCTCTCCGCTGGATGGAGAATACGACACACACACACATCGTGATTGTAACTGACTCAGAAAGCATGCTGACGAGGGTGAGGATGGGCAGGCTTCGTGCGGAGTGGCTTGCTTCGCTTCGGAGGTCACGGGTGACAAGCATCGCCTGGATCTTTTCTCCGGGGCATGCCGGTGTGCTGGGAAATGAACAGGCGGACAGATTGGCTGGCTCTGCAGAACTTGGTGGAGTATTGATACATGACAAGGCAGATGTGGTTGCAGCCTTGTGGGAGCACGTGCACACCTCGGAGGAGCAAATGGATTACCATGGTCTGGCAAGAATGAGACAGCGAGGAGTGACGAGGGGATCTGGCCGACGCTCAACGCTCAGAGGAAAGGCGAGACGGACTTATAATCAGATTGCTACTGGTACTATTAGTGTTGGAACTCTTCGCTGGCTACTGAGGATGGGGACGGAGCACTTATGGGAATGCCCCGAATGCGGTGATGTCGATTCCTAAATCAATCATTCAATCAATCATATTTTGTTTATTAAAAAAAATTTTTTTTTAAATTGCCGAGGGAGAGACAAACCCTAGTCTCCGCTGTAATAGGCCTAAACACTAAATACTACACCACCGAGGACACAATAATATTTCCACAAACATTAATAATGTAGTCAAACCTAGGTCATGTGACCACACGTGACCGCGAATAATCACGTGACTAGCCGTTTGGGAATAATGAGAAAATTTTATTACCAAACGTTTGGTGCATCTGTGAATAATCACGTGATCAGCCGTTTGGGAATAATGAGAGATGTTATTAACAAACGTTTGGTAATAATCACTTCAGTTATCAGTTATCAGTTGGGGTATCTTCATTGCACTCTGGACAGGTCCATAGGTGCTCAGATCCTCCCCCCAGCATATGCATCAGCGTCCGGTGGCTAATAGCGCCAGTTCTGTGTTGGTTGACGAGGCACCTCGTTTTCCCGACGTACCTCTCACGCTTGGCCGTGCCGATTCTTACTCCCAAGTCTTTCATCCTTGACAGCGATGTGGATTCACTGACGTCAAAGTCCTCTGTTCTCGTCATATCTTTAAGGGCGTTAATAACATCGGCACGATCCATGGGCTGGCCATCTACAGGGGGTGCAGAGCCAGCCAGTTTATCAGCTCGTTCATTTCCATCGACTCCCGCATGTCCCGGGACGAAGATGAAGGTGACTTTACGGACAACAGACTTCCGCAGTGACTCAGTCCACTGTCTGCGTACAGCTCCAGCTTCGACCTTCTGAATCATGCTCATTGAATCACTTAGTACACCCACGTTGCTATAATGCTGTGATTCCAGCCATATGAAAGCCTGTGTAACTGCAATCATCATGCTACTTGTGGTCATAAAGTGGGCACCACTGGATTCTTGAACGGCTCGGCCTGCTGAACGGGCTGTAAATGCCCATGCACTTCTCTGCTGCTTTACAACAGATCCATCTGTATAGATGAGCACTTCGGGGCTATCTGAGTGTTCATAGATGAGCACGTTGACCTCTGCATTGACAGCGGCAGGGTTCTGCTCTCTGCACCGTCTGTCGAGTGTGATAATGCAGGAGAAAGTGCACTTAAAAGCTGGAGGCACTGGCACCCATTCCTTGCCGGGGTTGATACTGGTAAGACTGCAGACCTGTCTAACGACATCTTCCGCCCGACCCATCCATGATTTGCCTCTCTTTAGCCTGTTACCCTTTTCTCTGAATACAGCATCATGCAATAATCACTTCAAATCAAGTATGTAAATGATCACATAATCAAGTACCTGAATGATCACATACTCAAGTATGTAAATGATCACATAATTAAGTACATTATTGATTGATTGATTTATTGATTTAGGAATCGACATCACAGCATTCAGGGCATTCCCATAAGCGCTCCGTCCCCATCCTCAGCAGCCAGTGAAGAGTTCCAACACCAATAGTACCAGTAGCAATCTGATTATATGTCCGTCTCGCCTTTCCTCTGAGCGTTGAGCGTCGGCCAGATCCCCTCGTCACTATTCTTGCCAGACCATGGTAATCAAGTAGATGAATGATCACATAATCAAGTACCTGAATAATCACATAAACAAGTACCTGAATGATCACATAATTAAGTATTTGATTGATCACATAATTAAGTAAGTACCTGAATGATGATAACCACTATCACACTAACTAGAAAGATGACTTGACAATCATGCGCCTAGTGACCTACCTTGGTCTCTGCACATCCCGGACCTTGTAAGTGAACTGGTAGCCAGGAACCACATTACGGGCATTATCCTCGTCTAGGCACAGTTTGTCATTAGGGCAGGGAATCTTCCTCAGAAAGTCCTCCTGCCCTTTAGGCTTGCAGATGTAATCGAAGGCTATCAGATCAATCTTGACGAACATCGCCGGACACGTCTGTCTGGATCGTAAAGTGCTGTTGCCATAATATTCCAAGAAATACTCACTGTCGACCACGACCAGCGTTAGATCTTTGGTCGTGTTAACCGTTGTTTGACTTGGTTATATTCCCGTAGATGTAGCCCTGTGTGTTCTCCTGTTGTTTTGGGTCCGTTTTCTGAAAACCAAATTTGGTGAGAAAAATGAAAAAATCTTGACTATCCCACGTCCCGGTCAGATGTAATCCGTTAGAAATATGGCTGACGAAGCCCAAACACCACAGTGAGAGCCACACATTGATAATCATTGTTCATGCGGTGGACGTGAATACATGGACGTCAAAGAAGTGGGGATGTAGTGACATTTGTTGTTCGTTCAGGACAGGCAGAAGCTCTATCTTCCTCCACTGCGGCCATGTTGACTGAGGGGACATCACGTGACTTCCTCTGCGTCTGCTACATGTCCTGTATCGGGACAAACACAAATAACTAGTTGACTACAATCATACAAACAATGTATTACACAAACAGTCGACTACAATCATACAGACAATGTATTACACAAACAGTTGACTACAATCATACAAACAATGTATTACACAAACAGTTGACTACAATCATACAAACAATGTATTACACAAACAGTTGACTACAATCATACAGACAATGTATTACACAAACAGTTGACTACAATCATACAAACAATGTATTACACAAACAGTTGACTACAATCATACAAACAATGTATTACACAAACAGTTGACTACAATCATACAGACAATGTATTACACAAACAGTTGATTACAATCATACAGACAATGTATTACACAAACAGTTGACTACAATCATACAAACAATGTATTACACAAACAGTTGACTACAATCATACAGACAATGTATTACACAAACAATTGACTGCAATCATACAAACAATGTATTACACAAACAGTTGACTACAATCATACAAACAATTTATTACACAAACAGTTGACTACAATCATACAGACAATGTATTACACAAACAGTCGACTACAATCATACAGACAATGTATTACACAAACAGTTGACTACAATCATACAAACAATGTATTACACAAACAGTTGACTACAATCATACAGACAATGTATTACACAAACAGTTGACTACAATCATACAGACAATGTATTACACAAACAGTTGACTACAATCATACAAACAATGTATTACACAAACAGTTGACTACAATCATACAGACAATGTATTACACAAACAGTTGACTACAATCATACAGACAATGTATTACACAAACAGTTGACTACAATCATACAAACAATGTATTACACAAACAGTTGACTACAATCATACAGACAATGTATTACACAAACAATTGACTGCAATCATACAAACAATGTATTACACAAACAGTTGACTACAATCATACAAACAATTTATTACACAAACAGTTGACTACAATCATACAGACAATGTATTACACAAACAGTTGACTACAATCATACAAACAATGTATTACTATTACACAAACAGTTGACTACAATCATACAAACAATGTATTACACAAACAATTGACTACAATCATAAAACAATTTATTGCACAAACAGTTGACTACGATCATACAAGCAATTTATTACACAAACAGTCGACTACAATCATACAAACAATTTATTACATAAACAGTTGACTTCAATCGTATAAACAACTTAATGTAAACAAGCGTTGATTAAAAGCATACCAACAACTTACACACAAACCGTTGACCACAATCATTCAAACAGTTGACTTCAATCATACACACAACTTATATACAAACGTTGACTAAAAACATACCAACAACTTATACACAAACGTTGACTACAATCATACAAACAGCTGACTTCATCATCCAAACAACCTATTACACAAACAGTTGACTTCAATCATACAAACAATTTGTAGGCCTACACAAACAGTCGACTTCAATCATATAAACACTTTACACAAACGTTGACTACAATCATACAAACGATTGATTTCAATCATACAAACAGTTGACTTCAATCACACAAACAACGTATTAAACAGTTGAATACAGTTATACAAACAGCTTATTATACAAGCACTTAACTACAATCATACAAAAAACGTTTACACAAACGGTTGACTACACTCGTACAAAAAGCTTATTATATTAGTACAAACAGTTGACTACAATCATACAAACAACGTTTACACAAACGGTCGATTACAATCATACAAACAGCTTATACATTAGTACAAACGGTTGACTACAATCATAAAACAGCTTATTATATTAGTAAAAAGAAAACGGTTGACTACATTCATACAAACAGCTTATAATATTAGTACAAAGAGTTGACTACAATCGTAAAAACAACGTTTGACCACTTCGCCACAGAGACTTTAAAAAAAAAAAAAACGTTTGCACAAACTGTTGACTATAATCATACAAACAGCTTATTATATTAGCACAAACAGTTGACTACAATCGTGATACCGACCACGTGATACAGACCAGCCATGAGTGCCGCTTAGTCCAGGAACATACGTGTCTAGTTTCATGTGTCCAGTGTGACGTGTGGTCCAGGAACATACGTGTCTAGTTTCATGTGTCCAGTGTGACGTGTGGTCCAGGAACATACGTGTCTAGTTTCATGTGTCCAGTGTGACGTGTGGTCCAGTAACATATGGGTCTAGTTTCATATGTTCAGTGTGACGTGTGGTCCAGGAACATATGGGTCTAGTTTCATATGTCCAGTGTGACGTGTGGTCCAGGAACATATGGGTCTAGTTTCAAATGTCCAGTGTTACTTGTGGTCCAGGAACATATGGGTCTAGTTTCATATGTCCAGGAACATATAGGTCTGGTTTCATATGTCCAATGTGACTTGAGGTCCAGGAACATATGGGTCTAGTTTCATGTGTCCAGGAACATATGGGTCTAGTTTCATATGTCCAGGAACATACGTGTCCAGTTTCATAGTGTCTAGTGTGACGTGTGGTCCAGGAACATATGGGTCTAGTTTCATATGTCCAGGAACATATGGGTCTAGTTTCATATGTCCAGTGTGACGTGTCGTCTAGGAACATGTGGGTCTAGTTTCATATGTCAAGTGTGACATGTCGTCTAGGAACATACGGGTCTAGTTTCATATGTCCAGAAACATATGGGTCTAGTTTCGTATGTCCAGGAATATATGGGTCTAGTTTCATATGTCCAGGAACATATGGGCCTAGTTTCATATGTCCAGTGTGACGTGTCGTCTAGGAACATATGGGTCTAGTTTCATATGTCCAGGAACATATGGGTCTAGTTTCATATGTCCAGTGTGACGTGTCGTCTAGGAACATATGGGTCTAGTTTCATATGTCAAGTGTGACATGTCGTCTAGGAACATACGGGTCTAGTTTCATATGTCCAGGAACATATGGGTCTAGTTTCGTATGTCCAGGAACATATGGGTCTAGTTTCATATGTCCAGGAACATATGGGCCTAGTTTCATATGTCCAGTGTGACGTGTCGTCTAGGAACATATGGGTCTAGTTTCATATGTCCAGGAACATATGGGCCTAATTTCATATGTCCAGTGTGACGTGTCGTCTAGGAACATATGGGTCTAGTTTCATATGTCCAGGAACATATGGGTCTAATCTCATGTGTCCAGTGTGGCGTGTGGTCCAGGAACATACGGGTCTAGTTTCATGTGTCTAGTGTGACGTGTGGTCCAGGAACATATGGGTCTAGTTGCATATGTCCAGTGTGGCGTGTGGTCCAGGAACATACGGGTCTAGTTTCATGTGTCCAGTGTGACCTGTGGTCCAGGAACATACGGGTCTAGTTTCATATGTCCAGTGTGACGTGTGGTCCAGGAACATACGGGTCTAGTTTCATATGTCCAGTGTGACGTGTGGTCCAGGAACATATGGGTCTAGTTTCATATGTCCAGTGTGACGTGTGGTCCAGGAACATACGGGTCTAGTTTCATGTGTCCAGTGTGACGTGTGGTCCAGGACATATGGGTCTAGTTTCATGTGTCCAGTTGTGACGGTGTGGTCCAGGAACATATGTGT
Source organism: Cepaea nemoralis (assembly GCA_014155875.1). Lineage (NCBI taxonomy): Eukaryota > Metazoa > Mollusca > Gastropoda > Stylommatophora > Helicidae > Cepaea > Cepaea nemoralis. The sequence goes on from JACEFZ010015206.1 coordinate 38,867, forward strand.
CTAGTTTCATATGTCCAGTGTGACGTGTGGGTCCAGGAACATATGGGTCTAGTTTCATATGTCCAGTGTGACATGTCGTCTAGAAACATACCGGGTCTTAGTTTCATATGTCCAGGAACATATGGGTCTAGTTTCGTATGTCCAGGAAACATATGGGTCTAGTTTCATATGTCCAGGAACATATGGGCCTAATTTCATATGTCCAGTGTGACGTGTCGTCTAGGAACATATGGGTCTAGTTTCATATGTCCAGGAACATATGGGCCTAGTTTCATATGTCCAGTGTGACGTGTCGTCTAGGAACATACGGGTCTAGTTTCATATGTCCAGGAACATATGGGTCTAGTTTCGTATGTCCAGGAACATATGGGTCTAGTTTCATATGTCCAGGAACATATGGGCCTAGTTTCATATGTCCAGTGTGACGTGTCGTCTAGGAACATATGGGTCTAGTTTCATATGTCCAGGAACATATGGGCCTAATTTCATATGTCCAGTGTGACGTGTCGTCTAGGAACATATGGGTCTAGTTTCATATGTCCAGGAACATATGGGTCTAATCTCATGTGTCCAGTGTGGCGTGTGGTCCAGGAACATACGGGTCTAGTTTCATGTGTCCAGTGTGACGTGTGGTCCAGGAACATATGGGTCTAGTTGCATATGTCCAGTGTGGCGTGTGGTCCAGGAACATACGGGTCTAGTTTCATGTGTCCAGTGTGACCTGTGGTCCAGGAACATACGGGTCTAGTTTCATATGTCCAGTGTGACGTGTGGTCCAGGAACATACGGGTCTAGTTTCATATGTCCAGTGTGACGTGTGGTCCAGGAACATATGGGTCTAGCTTCATATGTCCAGTGTGACGTGTGGTCCAGGAACATACGGGTCTAGTTTCATGTGTCCAGTGTGACGTGTGGTCCAGGAACATATAGGTCTAGTTTCATGTGTCCAGTGTGACGTGTGGTCCAGGAACATATGGGTCTAGTTCATATGTCCAGTGGTGACGTGTGGTCCAGGAACATATGGGTCTAGTTTCATATGTCCAGTGTGACATGTCGTCTAGGAACATACGGGTCTAGTTTCATATGTCCAGGAACATATGGGTCTAGTTTCGTATGTCCAGGAACATATGGGTCTAGTTTCATATGTCCAGGAACATATGGGCCTAGTTTCATATGTCCAGTGTGACGTGTCGTCTAGGAACATATGGGTCTAGTTTCATATGTCCAGGAACATATGGGCCTAGTTTCATATGTCCAGTGTGACGTGTCGTCTAGGAACATACGGGTCTAGTTTCATATGTCCAGGAACATATGGGTCTAGTTTCGTATGTCCAGGAACATATGGGTCTAGTTTCATATGTCCAGGAACATATGGGCCTAGTTTCATATGTCCAGTGTGACGTGCTTCCTATGAACATATGGGTCTAGTTTCATATGTCCAGGAACATATGGGCCTAATTTCATATGTCCAGTGTGACGTGTCGTCTAGGAACATATGGGTCTAGTTTCATATGTCCAGGAACATATGGGTCTAATCTCATGTGTCCAGTGTGGCGTGTGGTCCAGGAACATACGGGTCTAGTTTCATGTGTCCAGTGTGACGTGTGGTCCAGGAACATATGGGTCTAGTTGCATATGTCCAGTGTGGCGTGTGGTCCAGGAACATACGGGTCTAGTTTCATGTGTCCAGTGTGACCTGTGGTCCAGGAACATACGGGTCTAGTTTCATATGTCCAGTGTGACGTGTGGTCCAGGAACATACGGGTCTAGTTTCATATGTCCAGTGTGACGTGTGGTCCAGGAACATATGGGTCTAGTTTCATATGCCCAGTGTGACGTGTGGTCCAGGAACATACGGGTCTAGTTTCATGTGTCCAGTGTGACGTGTGGTCCAGGAACATATAGGTCTAGTTTCATGTGTCCAGTGTGACGTGTGGTCCAGGAACATATGGGTCTAGTTTCATATGTCCAGTGTGACGTGTGGTCCAGGAACATATGGGTCTAGTTTCATATGTCCAGTGTGACATGTCGTCTAGGAACATACGGGTCTAGTTTCATATGTCCAGGAACATATGGGTCTAGTTTCGTATGTCCAGGAACATATGGGTCTAGTTTCATATGTCCAGGAACATATGGGCCTAGTTTCATATGTCCAGTGTGACGTGTCGTCTAGGAACATATGGGTCTAGTTTCATATGTCCAGGAACATATGGGCCTAGTTTCATATGTCCAGTGTGACGTGTCGTCTAGGAACATATGGGTCTAGTTTCATATGTCCAGGAACATATGGGTCTAATCTCATGTGTCCAATGTGGCGTGTGGTCCAGGAACATACGTGTCTAGTTTCATATGTCCAGTGTGACGTGTGGTCCAGGAACATACGGGTCTAGTTTCATGTGTCCAGTGTGACCTGTGGTCCAGGAACATAGGGTCTAGTTTCATATGTCCAGTGTGACGTGTGGTCCAGGAACATACGGGTCTAGTTTCATATGTCCAGTGTGACGTGTGGTCCAGGAACATATGGGCCTAGTTTCATATGTCCAGTGTGACGTGTGGTCCAGGAACATACGGGTCTAGTTTCATGTGTCCAGTGTGACGTGTGGTCCAGGAACATATGGGTCTAGTTTCATGTGTCCAGTGTGACGTGTGGTCCAGGAACATATGGGTCGAGTTTCATATGTCCAGTGTGACGTGTGGTCCAGGAACAAATGGGTCTAGTTTCATATGTCCAGTGTGACGTGTGGTCCAGGAACATATGGGTCTAGTTTCGTATGTCCAGTGTGACATGTCGTCTAGGAACATACGGGTCTAGTTTCATATGTCCAGGAACATATGGGTCTGGTTTCGTATGTCCAGGAACATATGGGTCGTTTCATATGTCCAGGAACATATGGGCCTAGTTTCATATGTCCAGTGTGACGTGTCGTCTAGGAACATATGGGTCTAGTTTCATATGTCCAGGAACATATGGGCCTAGTTTCATATGTCCAGTGTGACGTGTCGTCTAGGAACATATGGGTCTAGTTTCATATGTCCAGGAACATATGGGTCTAATCTCATGTGTCCAGTGTGGCGTGTGGTCCAGGAACATACGTGTCTAGTTTCATATGTCCAGTGTGACGTTTGGTCCAGGAACATACGGGTCTAGTTTCATGTGTCCAGTGTGACGTGTGGTCCAGGAACATATGGGTCTAGTTGCATATATCCAGTGTGGCGTGTGGTCCAGGAACATACGGGTCTAGTTTCATGTGTCCAGTGTGACCTGTGGTCCAGGAACATACGGGTCTAGTTTCATATGTCCAGTGTGACGTGTGGTCCAGGAACATACGGGTCTAGTTTCATATGTCCAGTGTGACGTGTGGTCCAGGAACATATGGGTCTAGTTTCATATGTCCAGTGTGACGTGTGGTCCAGGAACATACGGGTCTAGTTTCATGTGTCCAGTGTGACGTGTGGTCCAGGAACATATGGGTCTAGTTTCATATGTCCAGTGTGACGTGTGGTCCAGGAACATACGGGTCTAGTTTCATATGTCCAGTGTGACGTGTGGTCCAGGAACATATGGGTCTAGTTTCATATGTCCAGTGTGACGTGTGGTCCAGGAACATACGGGTCTAGTTTCATGTGTCCAGTGTGACGTGTGGTCCAGGAACATATGGGTCTAGTTTCATGTGTCCAGTGTGACGTGTGGTCCAGGAACATACGGGTCTAGTTTCATGTGTCCAGTGTGACGTGTGGTCCAGGAACATATGGGTCTAGTTGCATATGTCCAGTGTGGCGTGTGGTCCAGGAACATACGGGTCTAGTTTCATGTGTCCAGTGTGACCTGTGGTCCAGGAACATACGGGTCTAGTTTCATATGTCCAGTGTGACGTGTGGTCCAGGAACATACGGGTCTAGTTTCATATGTCCAGTGTGACGTGTGGTCCAGGAACATATGGGTCTAGTTTCATATGTCCAGTGTGGCGTGTGGTCCAGGAACATACGGGTCTAGTTTCATGTGTCCAGTGTGACGTGTGGTCCAGGAACATATGGGTCTAGTTTCATATGTCCAGTGTGGCGTGTGGTCCAGGAACATACGGGTCTAGTTTCATGTGTCCAGTGTGACGTGTGGTCCAGGAACATACGGGTCTAGTTTGATGTGTCCAGTGTGATGTGTGGTCCAGGAACATACGGGTCTAGTTTCATGTGTCCAGTGTGACGTGTGGTCCAGGAACATATGGGTCTAGTTTCATGTGTCCAGTGTGACGTGTGGTCCAGGAACATACGGGTCTAGTTTCATGTGTCCAGTGTGACGTGTGGTCCAGGAACATATGGGTCTAGTTTCATATGTCCAGTGTGGCGTGTGGTCCAGGAACATACGGGTCTAGTTTCATGTGTCCAGTGTGACGTGTGGTCCAGGAACATACGGGTCTAGTTTCATGTGTCCAGTGTGACGTGTGGTCCAGGAACATATGGGTCTAGTTTCATATGTCCAGTGTGATGTGTGGTCCAGGAACATATGGGTCTAATTTCATGTGTCCAGTGTGATGTGTGGTCCAGGAACATATGGGTCTAGTTTCATATGTCCAGTGTGACGTGTGGTCCAGGAACATATGGGTCTAGTTTCGTATGTCCAGTGTGACATGTCGTCTAGGAACATACGGGTCTAGTTTCATATGTCCAGGAACATATGGGTCTGGTTTCGTATGTCCAGGAACATATGGGTCGTTTCATATGTCCAGGAACATATGGGCCTAGTTTCATATGTCCAGTGTGACGTGTCGTCTAGGAACATATGGGTCTAGTTTCATATGTCCAGGAACATATGGGCCTAGTTTCATATGTCCAGTGTGACGTGTCGTCTAGGAACATATGGGTCTAGTTTCATATGTCCAGGAACATATGGGTCTAATCTCATGTGTCCAGTGTGGCGTGTGGTCCAGGAACATACGTGTCTAGTTTCATATGTCCAGTGTGACGTTTGGTCCAGGAACATACGGGTCTAGTTTCATGTGTCCAGTGTGACGTGTGGTCCAGGAACATATGGGTCTAGTTGCATATATCCAGTGTGGCGTGTGGTCCAGGAACATACGGGTCTAGTTTCATGTGTCCAGTGTGACCTGTGGTCCAGGAACATACGGGTCTAGTTTCATATGTCCAGTGTGACGTGTGGTCCAGGAACATACGGGTCTAGTTTCATATGTCCAGTGTGACGTGTGGTCCAGGAACATATGGGTCTAGTTTCATATGTCCAGTGTGACGTGTGGTCCAGGAACATACGGGTCTAGTTTCATGTGTCCAGTGTGACGTGTGGTCCAGGAACATATGGGTCTAGTTTCATATGTCCAGTGTGACGTGTGGTCCAGGAACATACGGGTCTAGTTTCATATGTCCAGTGTGACGTGTGGTCCAGGAACATATGGGTCTAGTTTCATATGTCCAGTGTGACGTGTGGTCCAGGAACATACGGGTCTAGTTTCATGTGTCCAGTGTGACGTGTGGTCAGGAACATACGGGTCTAGTTTCATATGTCCAGTGTGACGTGTGGTCCAGGAACATACGGGTCTAGTTTCATATGTCCAGTGTGACGTGTGGTCAGAACATATGGGTCTAGTTTCATATGTCCAGTGTGGCGTGTGGTCCAGGAACATACGGGTCTAGTTTCATGTGTCCAGGTGACTGTGGTCCAGGAACATACGGGTCTAGTTTCATATGTCCAGTGTGGCGTGTGGTCCAGGAACATACGGGTCTAGTTTCATGTGTCCAGTGTCACGTGTGGGTCCAGGAACATACGGGTCAGTTGACTGGGTAAGGGTCTAGTTCATGTGTCCAGTGTGACGTGTGGGTCCAGGAACATATGGGTCTAGTTTCATGTGTCCAGTGTGACGTGTGGTCCAGGAACATACGGGTCTAGTTTCATGTGTCCAGTGTGCGTGTGGTCCAGGAACATATGGGTCTAGTTTCATATGTCCAGTGTGGCGTGTGGTCCAGGAACATACGGGTCTAGTTTCATGTGTCCAGTGTGACGTGTGGTCCAGGAACATACGGGTCTAGTTTCATGTGTCCAGTGTGACGTGTGGTCCAGGAACATATGGGTCTAGTTTCATATGTCCAGTGTGATGTGTGGTCCAGGAACATATGGGTCTAATTTCATGTGTCCAGTGTGATGTGTGGTCCAGGAACATATGGGTCTAGTTTCATATGTCCAGTGTGACGTGTGGTCCAGGAACATATGGGTCTAGTTTCATATGTCCAGTGTGATGTGTGGTCCAGGAACATATGGGTCTAATTTCATGTGTCCAGTGTGATGTGTGGTCTAGGAACATATGATGGGTCTAGTTTCATATGTCCAGGAACATATGGGTCTAGTTTCATATGTCCAGGAACATATGGGTCTAGTTTCATATGTCCAGTGTGACGAAACAGATTTACTGCCGAAGGATAACAAATCGCTAAATGTGACCTCCCATGTGTAGGCCTACAGAAGGATGATGTATCGCCATGCTAGGGCCATCGTGTTATGTTGTGTTTCGTGGTGTATTCCACAATTTCATTGCTCAGTGAACGGAAATTGACATTATAATACTTGTTGAGTTGACTATGTATTGACATTACAATACTTGTTGAGTTGACTATGTACTAATATTATGTTTGGTGCAAACTTACTTTTTGTTTGATATTGAATCTGTTAAAAAGAACCGTTATTTTTAACAATATGCCCATCGAGGCGTGGAAGTGTAAAAGTGAGCGCCTGTAACTCCAGCACTTTATTGCGCCTTCTCCTGCATTGTCTCGCCTGACGGGAGGTGCAGAGAGCAGAATCCTGCTGATGTCAATGCCGAGGTCAACGCGTTCATCAGTGAACATTCAGATGATTCCGATGTGCTCATCTATACAGATGGATCTGTTATACAGCAGCACAGAAGTGGGTGGCCATTCGCGGCACGTTCAGCGGGCCGAAGCGTTCGAGAAGCCAGTGGTGCCCACTCTATGACCACGAGCAGCATGACGAACAACTGGGTTGTGTGAACTAATAAACTAAAGAAATTGTTGTGTGAACTGAAAAACTAAACAAATGGGTTGTTTGAACTAACAAACTGTTTGTGTGAACTAACAAACTAAACACACGGGTTATGTGAACTAAAAAATGAAACAAATGGATGTGTTGACCTAACAAACTAAACAAATTGCTACTGGAACTATTAGTGTTGGAACTCTTCGCTGGCTGCTGAGGATGGGGACGGAGCGCTTATGGGAATGTCCTGAATGCTGTGATGTCGGTTCCTAAATCAATCAATCAATCAATCAACAAATTGGTGTTTTGACCCAAAAAACTAAACAAATGGTTTGTGTGAACTAGCAAACTAAACAAATGGCTTTTCTGAACCAGCAAACTAAACAAATGGGTTATGAAAACTAGCACACTAAACACATGAATTCTGACAACTAACAAACTAAACAAACTGCTTGTGTCAATTTCTGTGAACTAGCAAACTAAACAAATGGCTTTTGTGAACTAGCAAACTAAACAAATGGGTTATGTAAACTAGCACACTAAAAAATTGATTCTGACAACTAACAAACTAAACAAACTGCTTGTGTGAACTATCAAATTAAACAAATTGGTGGTGTGAACTAACAAACTGTTTGTGTGAACTAACAAACTAAGCAAATAGTTGTGTGAACTAACAAACTAAACAAATTGTTGTGTGAACTAACAAACTAAACACATGGATTGTGCGAACTAACAAACTAAACCATCAGACTGAACTTACTTGTGAAACAACTAGACAAGAGTTGTAATTACAATCCGCGACAAGCAACCAATAAAATACCGATGTAGTGGAAGGCAGCAGTTGAAGCAGCAACAACTGCGCAGTTTGACCTCTACGCCAACAGTAACCCTCATCTGGCCGGACCTGCTCATTGTGCAGTCAATTAATCGTACTCATTACTTTGCCGCGCAGACTGTCCTGACAGACACTAGCAGACAGATGGTCCAAGTTGCTGGATCAGCAACATTCTCACCCCAATCTGGCCGAGGCAATTATGAGTGTCCAATGAGACAGTCCCAACAATGGTGGCACAATGAAAGAAATTACAAGATGAATACCTATTGCTCTTCAAAAACTAAAACAACTGAATAAATTGTGGCGTGGATCAGCTAGACCTATACAAATTAGATTTTTAAGAGCATGCATCTTTCCTATTGCAACATACACCTGTGAGACCTGGACACTTACTAAATAAGCTGAACAGCGCATAAATGCCTTTGAATATAAATGTTATAGACGGGTTCTAAGAATATCTTGGATAAAGAAAAGAACAAATGCATCCACATGACAAGATGTGCATATTAAAGAAGGTTGGCTATTAAAGACGATAAAACAGAGGATATTGAAATATGTTGGTCACTTGAAACGTCATGGAAGTTTGGAGAGAGGAATTATGGAGGGGTATATGCCTAGGAAGAGGAAGGCCAACGAGAAAATTGGTGCAGGATGTGGTGGATGATCTCTAGATGGGTGTATCTGAAGCGGGACATCTTGCTTATGATCGAGAGGTTTCCCGGAAGGTTGTTATGGGAGCGAGGTTCTGCAAAGGACATGCTACTGAATGAATGGATGAATGAATGAGATAGTAACCAACTTGCAGAGTTCTACCACAGTATGTTCCCGGGGCATCACCCAGGAGGGGTTGGAGTTTAATGAGTAGGAATCTAATCCCCATCAGGTGGCGTACTGTGTCCAGGACCTAGTTTCCGTAACCAACGATGTCAACGCATTTAGCTCCGAGTAAATTGTCGTATAGTTTACGACTACAGTGTTGACTTCTCGTCCTTGATTTGAAGTACTTTATAAGCACATCAGAAGTCGGAGATGTTCGCCTCATGGCGAAGGACACTGGCGATGGGGAACGCTGACACACACGTTTCGACCGGAGTCTTTCACTGCTAAACCGCTAAACCAAAAAGAAACGAGTCCAATGGAGGACACTGAAAACTGTTGTTTCATCGATCCGACTCCTTTCCTTCGTGTTGTCCATTTGTTTTCAAATATTTTGTTCGCGTTTCGTTCCGTTGATAAAGGTATAGATCGAAATCTGTGTGTGTGTGTCTCCCTCTCTGTTTCCATCTGTCTAGCTTCTCTTCATTAAATTTTGTGTTTTATTCAGACTCTTATTATTAATTAGCCTTCCCATGCTGCTATTTCTGGTCATGTTTAATGTCCGCACGGAATTGAAGACAGCGCCGACTCTGTGCAGATTTGAGGTGATTAGAACAAGATGGTGGACGACAAACATTTCTGTATGCGTGTGACAAGTAGACAATAAGAAACAAGATGCGATGTAAAGATTAGAACAAGAATCTTCTTCTTCCTCTTCTTCGTTCCACTTGAGAGAGGAGAGGGTCACGCCCAGTTACGCACCTCAGAGGCATGCACGTGTGTATTGTTGATTGCCTCTAGACAGCTTCCATCCAAGGCGCTATCTATCCGTGTGTAGGGTTACTTCTCCTAACAATACTGCCAGAGCAACAGCCTAAAGGCCTACTCTTTGCAAGTTTCAACAGTCGTGGGTTTGTACGTGCACCACTGAGTCTCTATGTTTCACCCTTATCAGAGAAGGCTAGATATGTGATCTCACTACCCGAGAGATCAGGGGACGTGTTATATAATTAGATACCAGTGGTTCTCAGGAACACTCTCAGCTTTATGCAGGGATGGACCCCGGAACCTTCATAGCCAGGGGCGGCGACTGTCATCTCTCAGCCGCCGCTGCCCGCGTACTATGTTATGGAGATGGTGTATAGGAGCGTAGTCACGGAAGAACCCAGAGTGCAGCTGGAAATCTGAAGCCAGCCAGTACCACAAGAAGACAAGTAAATGTCATTAATTGGTTCCATAGCTACCACACAAGCTTCTCGCACGTATGTGACACCATCTTGATTAATAACCAGAACAGATGTGAAGTACGTTTATAACAACAATTACTATTTGTGGATGTAGGTCACACAGACAAATGAGCACATTGGGGATGTGTGCTCACAGCTGTGCATGTCCGTGTGTACAGACAGTATTCACAGACTGCTTCTTGTAAACCATACTGTGTAGCGTTGGTGATCATGTCTGTCTCGTGTCCTGCCAATCTTCTTATAGTCCATGCCGTGTGGCGTTGGTGATCATGTCTTTCCACAACCTTCTGTCTCATGTACTACCAATCATTTCTGATTCTGACGTTCCTCCATGTCATGATGTCAAACTGTCTAGCACCTTACCCCTCTTTATCCCCCCCCCCCCCTGTCCCGACTAACTCCAATTTTGCCCAAAGAATGGGGACTGTTCTCTTCTGATGCCAGTAACCAGTTCTCTTTGTGAGTTATCTTCTTTCAAGATGTCTTCATTATGATTTTTATCCGTTCATCAAGTTAGTATCATTCTTCTGTACAACCACACCTAAGCAGCTTCCACACAATAACTCCACACTCTGTTTATTGTCACAGTCATCTAACCAACATTCCATGAACAACAATTCAACAAGTCACTACACAAGTGATTTTTAATGTTCAGTTGGACAAATGGGTGGTCACTTTGGCGAAGTTGAAAGCAAGCTGCCCTGGTAATGTTAGGAGCACAATAGATGCTGGTTCGAGGCATTGCTGGCCAAAAGAGGGAAATATTGGCCAGGTGTCTGCTTGCTCTGGGCTCACAGACTGTGATGGGGCGACTATACCACAAAAGAAGGAAAGATTGGCCAGCTGTCTGCTTGCTCTGGGCCCACAGACTGTCATGGGGCAACTATACTACAAAAGAGAGAAAGATTGACCAGCTGCCTGCTTGCTCTGGGCCTACAGACTGTGATGGGGCGATGTTACCACATGTGCACGGCAGGACACTGGTTTGGGACCTCTGATATTTTATTTATAAATGAGCACATTTACTCTCTGAAGATGAACAATGACGAGACCATGTGACTTCACTTCTAACAACCTGTGAACAATACAATATGAACATGGCACACACAGGTCACCAACAGTGACATATAGGTCACAAACACTGACACACAGGTCACAAACAGTGACACACAAATATAAGTGTGCCAGCACTTGTGAATGTTTCACTGCTTCATGCTGTGGAGAAGATGATCTCCTACATTCTAAAGCAGACATATATAAGTGGCTGATGTGATATGTCAAATCTGAGGTGAGTGGGTGTGATGTGACATGTCAAGTCTAAGGTGAGTGGGTGCGATGTGACATGTAAAGTCTGAGGTGAGTGGGTGATGTGACATGTAATGTCTGAGGTGAGTGGGTGTGATGTGACATGTCAAATCTAAGATGAGTGGGTGATGTGTGACATGTCAAGTCTAAGGTGAGTGGGTGACGTGACATGTCAAGTCTAAGGTGAGTGGGTGTGATGTGACATGTCAAGTCTGAGGTGAGTGGGTGTGATGTGACATGTAAAGTCTGAGGTGAGTGGGTGATGTGACATGTCAAGTCTGAGGTGAGTGGGTGTGATGTGACATGTCAAATCTAAGATGAGTGGGTGATGTGTGACATGTCAAGTCTAAGGTGAGTGGGTGATGTGACATGTCAAGTCTAAGGTGAGTGGGTGATGTGACATGTCGCCTAAGGTGAGTGGGTGATGTGACATGTCAAGTCTAAGATGAGTGGGTGATGTGTTACATGTCAAGTATGAGGTGAGTGGGTGTTATGTGACATGTCAAGTCTGAGGTGAGTGGGTGTGATGTGACATGTCATCTGAGGTGAGTGGGTGTGATGTGACATGTCAAGTCTAAGGTGAGTGGGTGATGTGTGACATGTCAAGTCTGAGGTGAGTGGGTGTGATGAGACATGTCAAGTCTAAGGTGAGTGGGTGATGTGACATGTCAAGTCTGAGGTGAGTGGGTGTGATGTGACATGTTATCTGAGGTGAGTGGGTGTGATGTGACATGTCAAGTCTAAGGTGAGTGGGTGATGTGTGACATGTCAAGTCTAAGGTGAGTGCATGTGATGTGACATGTCAAGTCTAAGGTGAGGGGTGTGATGTGACATGTCAAGTCTGAGGTGACGGACTGGTTATCAATGAGAGCAGACAACTCAAAGTCTCACTGGCAGATGATCATCAGAACGTAAAATTGTAGCAGACATCATCAACATAAATACCTGGAATGCTTGTTCAATGCTCTGTACACACTGTGGAGTACATATGTGTAAAACTGGTGTACACTTTGAATATAACACAGACATGAGTGTCAATTGGTATACAACAAGCATAACACAAACATTTGTGTACAGCTAATATAAACTGTGAATGTAACACAAACATTTGTGTACAGCTAATATAAACTGTGAATCTAACACAAACATTTGTGTACAGCTAATATAAACTGTGAATCTAACACAAACATTTGTGTACAGCTAACATAAACTGTGAATCTAACACAAACATTTGTGTACAGCTAATATAAACTGTGAATCTACCACAAACATTTATGTACAGCTAATATAAACTGTGAATCTAACACAAACATTTGTGTACAGCTAATATAAACTGTGAATCTAACACAAACATTTGTGTACAGCTAATATAAACTGTGAATCTAACACAAACATTTGTGTACAGCTAATATAAACTGTGAATCTAACACAAACATTTATGTAAGGCTAATATAAACTGTGAATCTAACACAAACATTTATGTGCAGCTAATATAAACTGTGAATCTAACACAAACATTAGTGTACAGCTAATATAAACTGTGAATGTAACACAAACATTAGTGTACAGCTAATATAAACTGTGAATCTAACACAAACATTTATGTACAGCTAATATAAACTGTGAATCTAACACAAACATTTATGTACAGCTAATATAAACTGTGAATCTAACACAAACATTCGTGTACAACTAATGTAAACTGTGAATGTAACACAAACATTCGTGTACAGCTAATATAAACTGTGAATCTAACACAAACATTCGTGTACAGCTAATATAAACTGTGAATCTAACACAAACATTTATGTACAGCTAATATAAACTGTGAATCTAACACAAACATTTGTGTACAACTAATATAAACTGTGAATCTATCACAAACATTTATGTACAGCTAATATAAACTGTGAATCTAACACAAACATTTATGTAAAACTAATATAAACTGAATTAACACAAACATTTGTGTACAACTAATATAAACTGTGAATGTAACACAAACATTTGTGTACAACTAATGTAAACTGTGAATGTAACACAGACATTTGTGTACAACTAATGTAAACTGTGAATGTAACACAAACATTCATGTACAGCTAATATAAACTGTGAATCTAACACAAACATTTGTGTACAGCTAATATAAACTGTGAATCTAACACAAACATTTGTGTAAAACTAATATAAACTGAATTAACACAAACATTTGTGTAAAACTAATATAAACTGTGAATGTAACACAAACATTTGTGTACAACTAATCTAAACTGTGAATGTAACACAGACATTTGTGTACAGCTAATATAAACTTTGAATGTAACACAAACATTTGTGTACAACTAATGTAAACTGTGAATGTAACACAAACATTCGTTTACAGCTAATATAAACTGTGAATCTAACACAAACATTTGTGTACAGCTAATATAAACTGTGAATCTAACACAAACATTTGTGTAAAACTAATATAAACTGAATTAACACAAACATTTGTGTACAACTAATATAAACTGTGAATGTAACACAAACATTTGTGTACAACTAATGTAAACTGTGAATGTAACACAGACATTTGTGTACAATTAATATAAACTTTGAATGTAACACAAACATTTATGTACAACTAATGTAAACTGTGAATGTAACACAAACATTTGTGTACAACTAATGTAAACTGTGAATGTAACACAAACATTTGTGTACAACTAATATAAACTGTGAATGTAACACAGACATTTGTGTAAAACTAATGTAAACTGTGGTTGAGTACAGCTAGCACACATGAATGTAACATGAACATTTGTATACAACTGATCAAATACCTGAATATCACACAGACATTTGTGTACAACTGATCACATATTGAATATCACACAGCCATTTGTGTACAACTGATCACATACTGAATATAACAGTTGTGTACAACTGATCACATATTGAATATCACACAGACATTTGTGTACAACAGATCACATACTGAATATAACTGACAGTTGTGTACAAATGGTACAAAAGTGAAGAATAAAGTACAAATATAGTTCAACCAGTGTCATGTATATATGAATAAAGAAGATAAGCGTTGTACGTCTGGGATGATAGCTGTCACCATAAACTTAACCAACGTAAACGTTGTGTGAACATCTAATTGAGAAAACGTATGCTCATCTTCTGCTCCACATCCACACGTTCCATGGCCTGAAAATAAATATGAAAATCTGTTAGAAAATAATATTCAAAGTCCCCCTTAATGATACTGAAAGTTTGTCAGAAAATAACACTCAAAGCCTCCCTCAATGATACTGAAAGTTTGTCAGAAAATAATACTCAAAGTTCCCCCTCAATGATACTGAAAGTCTGTCAGAAAATAACACTCAAAGTTCCCCCTCAGTGATACTGAAAGTCTGTAAGAAAATAACACTCAAAGTCTCCCTCAATGATACTGAAAGTCTGTCAGAAAATAACACTCAAAGTTCCCCCTCAATGATACTGAAAGTTGGTAAGAAAATAACACTCAAAGTCCCCCTCAATGATACCGAAAGTTTGTCAGAAAATAACACTCAAAGCCTCCCTCAATGATACTGAACGTCTGTCAGAAAATAACACTCAAAGTTCCCCCTCAATGATACTGAAAGTCTGTCAGAAAATAACACTCAAAGTTCCCCCTCAATGATACTGAAAGTCTGTCAGAAAATAACACTCAAAACCTCCTTCAATGATACTGAAAGTTTGTCAGAAAATAACACTCAAAGTCCCCCTCAATGATATTGAAAGCCTGTCAGAAAATAACACTCAAAGTCCAACTAAATGATAATGAAAGTCTGTCAGAAAACAAAACACTTAAAGTACCCCCTAAATGATACTGAAGGTCTGTCAGAAAATAACATTGTAGTCTAATAAAATTACACTAAAATAAGTATTAAAATGGCAACAATGTCTGTATTCTTTTAAAAGGAGTGGGTGTGTGTTTGCTCTATGCAAGATGATCTGCTTAATTACACCCTTTTTTTAAAAATCCCATATAACTTGGTCTTTTTGTGCCAGGCAGCCAGCCAAAAGCATCACACAAAGTATGAATTCCGTAGCTCCAGTGTTGACACCCAAGAGTCTCCAAGAACATTGCACTCGTGAAGTGAATGATATTGTCTGGAATCCAATCAACAACATGGAACATGGTTGATACAGGCATTGATATTGCACATTGGGACATGACTGATACATGTATTGATAATGCACACTGGGAACAAATCACAGCTGAACGTGTTGCATGGAGGGCAAATATTAGAAATGGAATAAAGGCAAAGGAGAAAATGATTGCAGATAGGTCACACACTGAGCCTGTGAGCCGTAAGATGGTGCATGATGGTGGAAATGACCATGTGTTCACATACATCCATTGTGAATGGATATTTACAGCGCAAATTGGTCTGATTAGTCACATTCGCTACTGCCATGGGTTTGGTTATTATGCCTGTTTGGAGCACAATGTAACAATCTATCGGCTGTCAATAAAATGACATGGTGATATAACCGATGGTGACATGACAGACAGAGGCATTACCTGGACGAACTCCTCAAATGAGATGTACTGGTCCTTGTCCAGATCCACTTCCATGATTGTCCTGTCAGCAATGCTGCCCAACTGAGGTAGAAGACAGGTTAGACATCACTGGGGTGTGACAGGCTGGTGTTTGAGTGTGGCTGGTAAACTTGTTGGTGCAGAATGTGTGAAAGAGCTCCCCAAAAGACAGCATGATGAATGTGTGACAGGCTGGTGTTTGAGTGTGGCTGGTAAACTTGTTGGTGCTGAATGTGTGACAGGCTGGTGTTTGAGTGTGGCTGGTAAACTTGTTGGTGCTGAATGTGTGAAAGAGCTCCCCAAAAGACAGCATGATGAATGTGTGACAGGCTGGTGTTTGAGTGTGGCTGGTAAACTTGTTGGTGCTGAATGTGTGACAGGCTGGTGTTTGAGTGTGTCTGGTAACTTGTTGGTGCTGAATGTGTGACAGGCTGGTGTTTGAGTGTGTCTGGTAACTTGTTGGTGCTGAATGTGTGACAGGCTGGTGTTTGAGTGTGTCTGGTAACTTGTTGGTGCTGAATGTGTGACAGGCTGGTGTTTGAGTGTGTCTGGTAAACTTGTTGTTGCAGAATGTGTGACAGGCTGGTGTTTGAGTGTGTCTGGTAAACTTGTTGTTGCAGAATGTGTGACAGGCTGGTGTTTGAGTGTGTCTGGTAAACTTGTTGGTGCTGAATGTGTGACAGGCTGTGAGTGTGTCTGGTAAACTTGTTGGTGCTGAATGTGTGACAGGCTGGTGTTTGAGTGTGTCTGGTAAACTTGTTGTTGCTGAATATGTGACAGGCTGTGAGTGTGTCTGGTAAACTTGTTGTTGCAGAATGTGTGACAGGCTGGTGTTTGAGTGTGTCTGGTAAACTTGTTGTTGCAGAATGTGTGACAGGCTGTGAGTGTGTCTGGTAAACTTGTTGTTGCAGAATGTGTGACAGGCTGTGAGTGTCTCTGGTAAACTTGTTGGTGCTGAATGTGTGACAGGCTGGTGTTTGAGTGTGTCTGGTAAACTTGTTGTTGCAGAATGTGTGACAGGCTGTGAGTGTGTCTGGTAAACTTGTTGTTGCAGAATGTGTGACAGGCTGTGAGTGTCTCTGGTAAACTTGTTGGTGCTGAATGTGTGACAGGCTGGTGTTTGAGTGTGTCTGGTAACTTGTTGGTGCTGAATGTGTGACAGGCTGTGTTTGAGTGTGTCTGGTAAACTTGTTGGTGCTGAATGTGTGACAGGCTGGTGTTTGAGTGTGTCTGGTAACTTGTTGTTGCTGAATGTATGACAGGCTGGTGTTTGAGTGTGTCTGGTAACTTGTTGGTGCTGAATGTGTGACAGGCTGGTGTTTGAGTGTGTCTGGTAAACTTGTTGTTGCAGAATGTGTGACAGGCTGGTGTTTGAGTGTGTCTGGTAACTTGTTGGTGCTGAATGTGTGACAGGCTGGTGTTTGAGTGTGTCTGGTAAACTTGTTGTTGCAGAATGTGTGACAGGCTGGTGTTTGAGTGTGTCTGGTAAACTTGTTGTTGCAGAATGTGTGACAGGCTGGTGTTTGAGTGTGTCTGGTAAACTTGTTGTTGCAGAATGTGTGACAGGCTGGTGTTTGAGTGTGTCTGGTAAACTTGTTGTTGCAGAATGTGTGACAGGCTGGTGTTTGAGTGTGTCTGGTAAACTTGTTGTTGCAGAATGTGTGACAGGCTGGTGTTTGAGTGTGTCTGGTAAACTTGTTGTTGCAGAATGTGTGACAGGCTGGTGTTTGAGTGTGTCTGGTAAACTTGTTGGTGCAGAATGTGTGACAGGCTGGTGTTTGAGTGTGTCTGGTAAACTTGTTGTTGCAGAATGTGTGACAGGCTGTGAGTGTGTCTGGTAAACTTGTTGTTGCAGAATGTGTGACAGGCTGGTGTTTGAGTGTGTCTGGTAAACTTGTTGGTGCAGAATGTGTGACAGGCTGGTGTTTGAGTGTGTCTGGTAAACTTGTTGTTGCAGAATGTGTGACAGGCTGTGAGTGTGTCTGGTAAACTTGTTGTTGCAGAATGTGTGACAGGCTGTGAGTGTGTCTGGTAAACTTGTTGTTGCAGAATGTGTGACAGGCTGGTGTGTGGCTGGTAAACTTGTTGGTGCTAAATGTGTGACAGGCTGTGAGTGTGTCTGGTAAACTTGTTGTTGCAGAATGTGTGACAGGCTGTGAGTGTGTCTGGTAAACTTGTTGTTGCAGAATGTGTGACAGGCTGGTGTTTGAGTGTGGCTGGTAAACTTGTTGGTGCAGAATGTGTAAAAGAGCCTTCCACAAGACAGCATGCTGAATTATATGTTGTTTGCTAGCTTGCTGATAAAAACACGTTACATGGAGATAACAGTCTAGGGGTGATATATTTAAAGTAATAACTGTCTGGGAGTGAAGGAATTCAAGTAATAACTATCTGGGAGTGAAGGAATTCAAGTAATAACTGTCTGGGAGTGAAGGAATTCAAGTAATAACTGTCTGGGAGTAAAGGAATTCAAGTAATAACTGTTTGGGGGTGAAGGGATTCAAGTAATAACTGTCTGGGGGTGAAGGAATTCAAGGTGTCTGGGAGTGAAGGAATTCAAGTAATAACTGTCTGGGGGTGAAGGAGTTCAAGTAATAACTGTCTGGGAGTGAAAAAATTCAAGTAATAACTGTCTGGGAGTGAAGGAATTCAAGTAATAACTGTCTGGGAGTGAAGGAATTCAAGTAATAACTGTCTGGGAGTGAAGGAATTCAAGGTGTCTGGGGGTGAAGGAATTCAAGTAATAACTGTCTGGGAGTGAAGGAATTCAAGTAATAACTGTCTGGGGGTGAAGAGTGTTCTCGTTTTTTCATCTTTTCATTCTTTTCATCCCGTTCTTATGCCTTAATATAGTCTCTGGAGGGTCTTCTCCATGATCATATATTGTGCTTTGTGTATGTATTTGTTTACTGATGAAGGCTAGTCGCAGCAGCGTTCTGTATTTTTCGTAATTCTGTTCTGTAAAGCTGCATCACTTTGTGTTGTTTTATATTGTTTAAATTTCCACAGCTTTACCGCAGTTTCACTAATCTGATATATATACTTACCTGTACATCAGATATATATACTTACCTGTACATCAGATATAGATACTTACCTGTACATCAGATATATATACTTACCTGTACATCAGATATATATACTTACCTGTACATCAGATATAGATACTTACCTGTACATCATATATATATACTTAACTGTACATCAGATATATATACTTACCTGTACATCAGATATATATACTTACTTGTACATCAGATATATATACTTACCTGTACATCAGATATATATACTTACCTGTACATCAGATATATATACTTACCTGTACATCAGATATATATACTTACCTGTACATCAGATATCTGAGCTTAAAAAGTTGCTTAAAAGTCGACAGGGTTGACTTCATTGCACTAGGTGTTTATTCCATATTGCTCAGTCTCTTTCTGCAGCGTGGAAAGGTCGCACAGAGCACAAACTCCATAGCTCCACCGATGACCCTCAGGAGTCTCAGAAAAATGCACTCATGAACCAAAGGACACGGCCCGGAATTGAACCCACAACCTTTGGAGCCCGAGTCAGATGGCTTGACCACTTCACCATGGAGACTTCCAGATAAATATGTTAGCTCCATCCATCATACGCTTACCTGTACTATAACAGAGCTCCATCTCTGTTATAGATAGTTAGGGGGAAATAGAGAAGGTTTAGGAAATGTCGCACCCGTGAGCACTATTGAAAGCACTATTGTTAGGGAAGCTCACGGGTGACATCAAGATATAAACAGTTCCAAGTTAACCTGTGGTCGGTCAGGGTGTGTTTTCATGAACTTATATCAACTTTGTATTACTGGATAATAAAAGCCGTTTACACTCATCAAAGGCTTCAATGTCATCTCTTGAGATTATCGTTCAACTGTTCACTCCGTTACAGTACATCAGATATGTAGCTATGTCCATTATATGCTTACCTGTTCGTCAGATATGTTAGCTCCGACCATCATATGTAGTACGTTCAAAAGCTCGTCTCGAGAAATCATATTGTCACCGTCCAGATCATACATTTTGAATGCAACTTTATGGAAACAAACAAAACCAAGATCATTCAGTAAACAAATACAACAGCAAACAAACAAAACAAAGATCATTCAGTGAACAAACAAATACAACAGCAAACAAACAAAACAAAGATCATTCAGTAAACAAACAAATACAACAGCAAACAAAAATCAATGGCTGCACAGTGGTTAGTGTTCACGGGTAGGCATGGGCCCCAGCAGTGTGACATTTGTGTCTGGCCAGTATGGCTATGGGATGGGAGTCATGCAACTTTGTCAACTGAGTAGCAGATCATGTTCATAGTATTGTGCTGGTTCAGACAATACATCCATGTACACAGTACATGTAACTCTCAACTCACTGTAACCCAATGTACACAGTACATGCAAATCTCAACTCACTGTAACCCAATGTACACAGTACATGTAACTTTCAACTAAGTCACTGTAACCAAATGTACACAGTACATGCAACTCTCAACTCACTGTAACCCAATGTACACAGTACATGTAACTTTCAACTAAGTCACTGTAACCAAATGTACACAGTACATGTAACTGTCAACTCACTGTAACCCAATGTACACAGTACATGCAACTCTCAACTCACTGTAACCCAATGTACACAGTACATGTAACTTTCAACTAAGTCACTGTAACCAAATGTACACAGTACATGCAACTCTCAATTCACTGTAACCCAATGTACACAGTACATGTAACTGTCAACTCACTGTGACCCAATGTACACAGTATATGCAACTCTCAACTGACAATGTAACTTTCAACTCACTGTAACCCAATGTACACAGTACATGTAACTGTCAACTCACTGTAACCCAATGTACACAGTACATGCAACTCTCAACTCATTGTAACCCAATGTACACAGTAAATGTAACTGTCAACTAGGTCACTGTAACCCAATGTACACAGTACATGCAACTCTCAACTAAGCCACTGTAAGTTTATCAACAGGGCTTACGACCACACCTGGAATACGGGTCAACTGCGTGGTGTTCAGCATCAAAAATCACACTACAAGAGCTGGACAAGGTGCAAAATCAAGCACTTAAGAGTCACCACAGGAAGGATGAGATCAACTCCTACAGTGGAGATGGAGAAGATGGGGAGGACACAAGCACTGAGAGAGTGCAGAGATACAAGCAGAAAAGTTCCTCAGCTTCCCAGGCCGCCCTATGAAGAACAGATTTCAAAACTTACCTATGGGGCGGTTGAAAAGAAGCAGTTTTATCCACCAGGCCAAACGACTCTGCAGAGAAACCACCGATATGCCCATAGTTGGTATCCCCCTGAAAACTATTCCAGAGCGAACTCCATGGAAAGATGAACATAAGACTATCATTACAAATCCAAACAAAAGTGAGAGGAATATTTGACAAGAAAGAACAGAACAGTGTACAGCGCAGAACAGCCATTCTCAACTTCCTTGATGAAGAATACCCACAGGACCTCTGGATCTGAGTCTACACATATGGGTCAGCACAAAATGTTGTTTGAAATGGAGGAGCGGGAGTGTACATAGAATACCCAAATAATGCTAGGGATACGGCCAGAATACCAACAGGAAAGTACTGCCATAACTATGATGCTGCAATTGAGGCAATCAAGATAGCAACAGAGAAATTACTAAATACCAGCCATGGTACACAACCTATGGTGCTATTGATAGATGCAAAATCAGTACTCGAGGCGCTTCTGTCTGGGAAATTGCCATTACTAAGGACACTACTTTCTGAACTTAGCAGTCAGCATAAGGTCACCACACAGTAGATACTATCCCACTGTGGAGTACCCAGAAACGACAGAGCTGATCGACTGGCTAAGGAAGAAAAGAAGAACAGCCTGATGTGCCTGTAACATACCACCAAAAGAAAAGAATGATCAAATCAGTCAGAAAGCCACCAAAACCTGCTCAAGATGACTACCACATTATGGATAGACCAGAACAAGTCATTATTCTGCGCCTCAGAACAGGACACAATAGATTACGCAACCACATGTATTCAAAATTCAAGATTGGTGAATCAGCCATGTGCTTATGTGGATTGGCATCGCAGACAGCAGAGCACATACTCCAAGACTGCCAAAATACAATATATCCAGGCAAACCTTCTGGCCTAGAGAGACAACAGTGGAAGATAAACTCTATGAACTGCTGAGGGAACTAAAAAAGACAGTTAAATTCATACAAGAGACAACATTGCAGTTATAGACATATTTCAAGCAAACGAAAGAAGAAGAAGCCATTGTAACCCAATGTACACAGTACATGTAGCTCTCAACTAAGTCACTGTAACCCAATGTACACAGTAAATGTAGCTTTCAACTAAGTCACTTAGCTCATGAAAGAAGCAGTTACTGAACAACAATGTTGTAGGTGGAGCTGGGGCCAGATAGAACACACTTTGTTGTAGATGAAGCTGGGGCCAGATAGAACACACTTTGTTGTAGGTGGAGCTGAGGCCAGATAGAACACACTTTGTTGTAGATGAAGCTGGGGCCAGATAGAACACACTTTGTTGTAGATGAAGCTGGGGCCAGATAGAACACACTTTGTTGTAGGTGGAGCTGGGGCCAGATAGAACATACTTTGTTGTAGGTGGAGCTGGGGCCAGATAGAACACACTTTGTTGTAGGTGGAGCTGGGGCCAGATAGAACACACTTTGTTGTAGATGAAGCTGGGGCCAGATAGAACACACTTTGTTGTAGGTGGAGCTGGGGCCAGATAGAACACACTTTGTTGTAGGTGGAGCTGGGGCCAGATAGAACACACTTTTTTGTAGATGAAGCTGGGGCCAGATAGAACACACTTTGTTGTAGATGAAGCTGGGGCCAGATAGAACACACTTTGTTGTAGGTGGACCTGGGGCCAGATAGAACAAACTTTGTTGTAGATGAAGCTGGGGCCAGATAGAACAAACTTTGTTGTAGGTGAAGCTGGGGCCAGATAGAACAAACTTTGTTGTAGGTGGAGCTGGGGCCAGATAGAACAAACTTTGTTGAAGATGAAGCTGGGGCCAGATAGAACACACTTTGTTGTAGGTGGAGCTGGGGCCAGATAGAACAAACTTTGTTGTAGGTGAAGCTGGGGCCAGATAGAACAAACTTTGTTGTAGGTGGAGCTGGGGCCAGATAGAACACACTTTGTTGTAGGTGGAGCTGGGGCCAGATAGAACACACTTTGTTGTAGGTGGAGCTGGGGCCAGATAGAACACACTTTGTTGTAGGTGAAGCTGGGGCCAGATAGAACACACTTTGTTGTAGGTGGAGCTGGGGCCAGATAGAACACACTTTGTTGTAGGTGGAGCTGGGGCCAGATAGAACAAACTTTGTTGTAGGTGGAGCTGGGGCCAGATAGAACAAACTTTGTTGTAGGTGGAGCTGGGGCCAGATAGAACATACTTTGTTGTAGGTGGAGCTGGGGCCAGATAGAACATACTTTGTTGTAGGTGGAGCTGGGGCCAGATAGAACATACTTTGTTGTAGGTGGAGCTGGGGCCAGATAGAACACACTTTGTTGTAGGTGGAGCTGTGGCCAGATAGAACACACTTTGTTGTAGGTGGAGCTGGGGCCAGATAGAACACACTTTGTTGTAGGTGGAGCTGGGGCCAGATAGAACACACTTTGTTGTAGGTGGAAGCTGGGGCCAGATAGAACACACTTTGTTGTAGGTGGAGCTGGGGCCAGATAGAACACACTTTGTTGTAGGTGGAGCTGGGGCCAGATAGAACACACTTTGTTGTAGGTGGAGCTGGGGCCAGATAGAACACACTTTGTTGTAGGTGGAGCTGGGGCCAGATAGAACACACTTTGTTGTAGATGGAGCTGGGGCCAGATAGAAAACACTTTGTTGTAGATGAAGCTGGGGCCAGATAGAACACACTTTGTTGTAGGTGAACCTGGGGCTAGATAGAACACACTTTGTTGTAGGTGGAGCTGGGGCCAGATAGAACACACTTGGTTGTAGGTGAAGCTGGGGCCAGATAGAACACACTTTGTTGTAGGTGAAGCTGGGGCCAGATAGAACACACTTTGTTGTAGATGGAGCTGGGGCCAGATAGTACACACTTTGTTGTAGGTGGAGCTGGGGCCAGATAGAACACACTTTGTTGTAGGTGGAGCTGGGGCCAGATAGAACACACTTTGTTGTAGGTGGAGCTGGGGCCAGATAGAACACACTTTGTTGTAGGTGGAGCTGGGGCCAGATAGAACACACTTTCAACGATCAAAAAACAGTGCTCCAGGTCCTGATGGCATAAGATACGACGACATAAATAGGTGTACCGACAATGAGCTAGAGAAACTAGCAGACATGTACAACAACAGTATAGGGAGTGCTAGCATCAAGGAGGAATGGTTACATAGCTATCTGATTCCCTTGCCGAAGCCTGACAAAGATCACAAAAAAATTCAGGGATATCGAATTATAACCATGCAGAATACAATAGGCAAGCTGCTGGAGAAGGTAATTGCCAGGAAAATATCAAGCCAACTAGAGAGGCAAGGTGTTTTCCCACCTACCCTGGGTGGGTACCGTCCAAAAAGAGAAACCTGGACCAATGCAGCAGTCTTTGCCCATGATGTCTATGAAGGTTTGCACTCAGGCACTGAAACTGTTGCTGCAGCGATTGATCTTGAGGACGCATACAACAGAGTACCACTGGATTTTTTAATGTTTCAGCTTCTTGAACTAAACGTAAGTCCATTCCTCCTTAGTTGGATCGCTGCAGCCCTCTTCCAACGGAAAGTAGTTTTTAGATGTGGCAGTTGGATTTCGGAACCAACAACAATATATCCTGGCCTACCACAGGGATCACCATTATCTCCGGTACTGTTCAACGCCTACACAGTGAGAATCACCAGTGAGCAGATCACTGGACCTGGCAGGACATTGTCATATGCCGATGATGTTTTAGTGTATCGTCAGGGTAAGGATAGAGAGGAGGTTGCTGTGGAACTACAAACCGAACTCAATCGCATAAGTACTTGGTGTGATGAAGCTGGGGCAATGGTCAACCCAACAAAGGCAACAGTGACTTGGTTCTCGTTGAATAATCATATTGTCAACAATCCAACACCAACTGTAACGCTGTGTTCAGAGACGGTGGAAAGAACGCAGGCAATGAATTACCTGGGGATACGGTTTGATCGAAGCCTTGCTTATAATGTGCACATAGACCAGGTGATAACAAAGGCCAAGCGGGGCTTGGCAGCGATGCGGGTGATGGCGGCAGCAAACTGTGAGCAGCGCCATCTATGTCTTCTGTACGAGGGGCTGGTCATGTCTGTTTTGGAGTATGCAATGGCAATCCTGACTCTCAGCCATAAGCAGATAGAAAGGATGGAAAGGATACAGAATGAAGCTATGCGCATTATTCTTGGATGTACAAGAGATACAGCATGCAGGGCGATGCGCTACCTTCTTGATTTTCCAACCATTGAAGAGAGAATGCAAGTTTGCAGGGCACGCGCCTACCTCAGAATTAACGCAAACACACAGCATCCACTGCATAGTGAAATTAGGAAGGTGAAGGGCAGCAGGTTAAAAAGAGGACGGTCGTGGATGGGTCAAGCCGAAGACATTCTTCAACAGGTGTGTTCACTTGAGGACTTAGAACCTGGCGAGGAGTGGGTGCAAGTGCCAACAGACTTCTGCACATCCTTTTCAGTTTGCATCCAACTAGATAGAAAATGCAGACAAGAAAATCCGGCTGCTGTGGAGGCTGAAGTACAAGCGTTGATTTTCGAGAATTCGCTAGACAGTGACCCGGTCATCTACACAGATGGGTCGGTCGTCCGACATGTGAGAAGCTCATGGGCCTTTACAGCTCGGGCCGGAGGGAGAATTGTGAAGGAGGACTCTGGTGCTTTCACTGAAACCACAAGTAGCCTGACCATGGAAGTCATGGCAGTAAATAAAGCAATAACATGGCTCGAGACACAGACATTCACTAGGGCTTGTTTCCTTAGCGACCCAATGAACATGATCAAGAGGATAGAGGAGGGGTCGATCCGAAGAGAATGGTTGCTGCCTCTGGAGCGGTCTCGGCTGGCAAAGATTAGTTTCATCTTCGTGCCAGGTCATGCGGGAGTACAAGGAAATGAGCGGGCTGACAAGCTCGCAGGTGAGGCTACTGTGGAGGGCGGACGCGCCATGGACCAGGCTGACATTCTGAATGCTCTACGAGAAGTGAGACTTTTGCAAGAACCAAGTGATGACTGTGAATCTACAACAATGGCCAGACTGCGAGAGCAGCAAATTAAAAGAGGGGTGGCCAAACAAGAACACTATGCAGGAAGCCAAAGAAGATTGATAAACCAACACAGAACTGGCGTCGTTAGCCGCTACACGCTGCGGGATTTGCTGAGGAGGGGATCCTAGCACTTATGGACTGAATGGTCTGATGTGCAACGAGGATGATCTGTCGACTAACTAACAGAACACACTTTGTTGTAGGTGGAGCTGGGGCCAGATAGAACACACTTTGTTGTAGGTGGAGCTGGGGCCAGATAGAACACACTTTGTTGTAGGTGGAGCTGGGGCCAGATAGAACACACTTTGTTGTAGGTGGAGCTGGGGCCAGATAGAACACACTTTGTTTAGGTGGAGCTGGGGCCAGATAGAACACACTTTGTTGTAGATGGAGCTGGAGCCAGATAGAACACACTTTGTTGTAGGTGGAGCTGGGGCCAGATAGAACACACTTTGTTGTAGATGAAGCTGGGGCCAGATAGAACACACTTTGTTGTAGATGAAGCTGGGGCCAGATAGAACACACTATGTTGTAGATGAAGCTGGGGCCAGATAGAACACACTTTGTTGTAGATGAAGCTGGTGCCAGATAGAACACACTTTGTTGTAGATGAAGCTGGGGCCAGATAGAACACACTTTGTTGTAGGTGGAGCTGGGGCCAGATAGAACACACTTTGTTGTAGATGGAGCTGGGGCCAGATAGAACACACTATGTTGTAGATGAAGCTGGGGCCAGATAGAACACACTTTGTTGTAGATGAAGCTGGTGCCAGATAGAACACACTTTGTTGTAGATGAAGCTGGGGCCAGATAGAACACACTTTGTTGTAGGTGGAGCTGGGGCCAGATAGAACACACTTTGTTGTAGATGGAGCTGGGGCCAGATAGAACACACTTTGTTGTAGGTGGAGCTGGGGCCAGATAGAACACACTTTGTTGTAGATGAAGCTGGGGCCAGATAGAACACACTTTGTTGTAGATGAAGCTGGGGCCAGATAGAACACACTTTGTTGTAGGTGGAGCTGGGGCCAGATAGAACACACTTTGTTGTAGGTGGAGCTGGGGCCAGATAGAACACACTTTGTTGTAGGTGGAGCTGGGGCCAGATAGAACACACTTTGTTGTAGGTGGAGCTGGGGCCAGATAGAACACACTTTGTTGTAGATGAAGCTTCAGGCCAGACAGAACTATCACATTTTATTGCACAAATCCAGGAAGCGAATAAGTAATAGCTAAAGCCATAAATGTTCTATACCAGGAGTCATAAACAGTGAAAAGGTGGCGTGGTTACAGGGATAGAACACAGAAACATCAATGACCAGCATACTTAATGATGACACGTTTTTCTAGTCTAACAGAAAGGTACCAGACAAATGATCTGAATAATATAACACCGTTAAATAAATAAATCTCCAAAACACTGAGCCAAATGATCAGCTGACGAAAGAGGTTTGGCAATGATGTTTAAGTAGATAAATGAGATCAGCTGACTGAGGGACTTACATTTTAATTTTTCCTCCCTGTCGTTGAGCTTATTCTTCTGCACATTCTTTTTGACTGGCCTGAAGCGAGCAAGCACCCTCATAAACTGGCGGAAGTTGACAGTGTCCCCACCGCTGACCAAGGAATACAAACAGTCTTCATATTAGATGAACTGTGGTAGAATAGTGGCTCATGTGCCAGAAATGTTACATTGGTCACAGACCTGTTTAATCAATCGTTAATACAGAATTCTGAAGGTGAATGAATACTTCAGATTTTATTTGCAAATGATCAATACTGGTCTTATGGTGAAGAGTGCAGGTTATACAATCATATTAATAAGTTGAGCTCCACACACAGGAGATACAATGAGAATATAAACACAACCAACACGGAAGTCACGCAGGTTAGCAGATCTCCTGGTCTATTAAATGACAGATAACTAGTAAACCTCTGAAACAAATTAAATAATTTAATTATCTAGGAAATGTGATCAAAGAGGATGGCAGAATAGACAGAAAAATGGAGATCAGATGTCAACATGCAAGTGCAATCCTATATCAACTATCACCCATACTGAATCACCCAAACTGATCTATGTCAGCAAAACCACAGAGAATAAATAGCATATCACACCAGCCCTGTGTTACCAATGTAAAACTTGGACATTATACAAATCACACTTACACTTGGATGTTTACCACGATCATCACAACAGTCTCTGGCATCACATGGATGTTTACCACGATCATCACAACAGTCCCTGGCATCACAGGGATGTTTACAACTATCATCACAATAGTCCCTGGCATCACAGGGATGTTTACAACTATCATCACAACAGTCCCTGGCATCACAGGGATGTTTACAACTATCATCACAACAGTCCCTGGCATCACAGGGATGTTTACAACTATCATCCCAACAGTCCCTGGCATCACAGGGATGTTTACAACTATCATCACAACAGTCCCTGACTTGGCATCACATGGATGTTTACAACTATCATCACAATAGTCCCTGGCATCACATGGATGTTTACAACTATCATCACAACAGTCCCTGGCATCACATGGATGTTTACAACTATCATCACATCAGTCCCTGGCTTGGCATCACAGGGATGTTTACAACTATCATCACAATAGTCCCTGGCATCACAGGGATGTTTACAACTATCATCACAACAGTCCCTGGCTTGGCATCACATGGATGTTTACAACTATCATCACAATAGTCCCTGGCATCACAGCGATGTTTACAACTATCATCACAACAGTCCCTGGCATCACATGGATGTTTACAACTATCATCACATCAGTCCCTGGCTTGGCATCACATGGATGTTTACAACTATCATCACAATAGTCCCTGGCATCACAGGGATGTTTACAACTATCATCACAACAGTCCCTGGCATCACAGGGATGTTTACAACTATCATCCCAACAGTCCCTGGCATCACAGGGATGTTTACAACTATCATCACAACAGTCCCTGACTGGCATCACATGGATGTTTACAACTATCATCACAACAGTCCCTGGCATCACATGGATGTTTACAACTATCATCACAACAGTCCCTGGCATCACAGGGATGTTTACAACTATCATCACAACAGTACCTGGCATCACAGGGATGTTTACAACTATCATCACAACAGTCCCTGGCTTGGCATCACAGGGATGTTTACAACTATCATCACAGCAGTACCTGGCATCACATGGATGTTTACAACTATCATCAGAACAGTCTCTGGCATCACATGGATGTTTACCACGATCATCAGAACAGTCTCTGGCATCACATGGATGTTTAAAACTATCATCACAACAGTCCCTGGCATCACAGGGATGTTTACAACTATCATCACAACAGCCCATGGCATCACATGTATGTTTACAACTATCATCACAACAGTCCCTGGCATCACATGGATGTTTAAAACTATCATCACAACAGTCCATGACATCACATGGATGTTTACAACAATCATCACAACAGTCCATGGCATCACATGGATGTTTACAACTATCATCACAACAGTCTCTGGCATCACATGGATGTTTACAACTATCATCACAACAGTCCCTGGCATCACAGGGATGTTTACAACTATCATCACAACAGTACCTGGCATCACAGGGATGTTTACAACTATCATCACAACAGTCCCTGGCTTGGCATCACAGGGATGTTTACAACTATCATCACAATAGTCCCTGGCTTGGCATCACATGGATGTTTACAACTATCATCACAACAGTCGACGACATCACATGGATGTTTACAACAATCATCACAACAGTCCATGGCATCACATGGATGTTTACAACTATCATCAGAACAGTCTCTGGCATCACATGGATGTTTACAACTATCATCACAACAGTCCCTGGCATCACAGGGATGTTTACAACTATCATCACAACAGTACCTGGCATCACATGGATGTTTACAACTATCATCACAACAGTCCCTGGCATCACATGGATGTTTACAACTATCATCACAACAGTCCCTGGCATCACAGGGATGTTTACAACTATCATCACAACAGTACCTGGCATCACATGGATGTTTACAACTATCATCACAACAGTCCCTGGCTTGGCATCACAGGGATGTTTACAACTATCATCACAATAGTCCCTGGCTTGGCATCACATGGATGTTTACAATTATCATCACAATAGTCCCTGGCATCACATGGATGTTTACAACTATCATCACAACAGTCCCTGGCATCACAGGGATGTTCTATCATCACAACAGTCCCTGGCATCACAGGGATGTTTACAACTATCATCACAACAGTACCTGGCATCACAGGGATGTTTACAACTATCATCACAACAGTCCCTGGCTTGGCATCACAGGGATGTTTACAATTATGATCACAACAGTACCTGGCATCACAGGGATGTTTAATGTTATGCTTTTACATTTAAACCTGTTCAAAACCTTGTTTAATGTACAGCAAACAGGTAACAAATGTGGTTGAAATGGTGAATGCTACCAAAAATAACACCCGCATGGGAGCAGTGAGAACCAGGAATATGTGAGTGCAGGATGCAAATGAGAACAAATGAACATCATGGAGACGTGATACGTAAACAACGTGGAAATTACCTCTCTTGAAAAAATGCATGGACTATTCTATCTCCCAACGGATTGATGGCCAGTTCTGGGATTCGAAGAAAATCTGCTCGTCTAGATAACAGAATAACACAACTGAATGAACAAGTTACATAACACAGTAATAAAACAATTGAATGAACAAGTTAAAAAACACAGCAATAAAACAACTGAATGAACAAGTTACAAAACGCAGCAATAAAATAACAACAGAATGAACAAGTTACAAAACGCAGCAATAAAACAACTGAATGAACACGTTACAAAACACTGCAATAAAACAATTGAATGAACAAGTTACAAAACACTGCAATAAAACAACTGAATGAACAAGTTACAAAACACTGCAATAAAACAATTGAATGAACAAGTTACAAAACACAGCAATAAAACAACTGAATGAACAAGTTACAAAACACCGCAATAAAACAACTGAATGAACACGTTACAAAACACTGCAATAAAACAATTGAATGAACAAGTTACAAAACACAGCAATAAAACAACTGAATGAACGAGTTACAAAACACAGCAATAAAACAACTGAATGAACACGTTACAAAACACTGCAATAAAACAATTGAATGAACAAGTTACAAAACACAGCAATAAAACAACTGAATGAACAAGTTACAAAACACTGCAATAAAACAACTGAATGAACAAGTTACAAAACACTGCAATAAAACAACTGAATGAACAAGTTACAAAACACAGCAATAAAACAACTGAATGAACAAGTTACAAAACACTGCAATAAAACAACTGAATGAACAAGTTACAAAACACAGCAATAAAACAACAACTGAATGAACAAGTTACAAAACACTGCAATAAAACAACTGAATGAACAAGTTACAAAACACTGCAATAAAACAACTGAATGAACAAGTTACAAAACACTGCAATAAAACAACTGAATGAACAAGTTACAAAACACAGCAATAAAACAACTGAATGAACAAGTTACAAAACACTGCAATAAAACAACTGAATGAACAAGTTACAAAACACTGCAATAAAACAACTGAATGAACAAGTTACAAAACACAGCAATAAAACAACTGAATGAACAAGTTACAAAACACTGCAATAAAACAACTGAATGAACAAGTTACAAAACACAGCAATAAAACAACTGAATGAACAAGTTACAAAACACAGCAATAAAACAACTGAATGAACAAGTTACAAAACACAGCAATAAAACAACTGAATGAACAAGTTACAAAACACTGCAATAAAACAACTGAATGAACAAGTTACAAAACACAGCAATAAAACAACTGAATGAACAAGTTACAAAACACAGCAATAAAACAACTGAATGAACAAGTTACAAAACACATGCAATAAAACAACTGAATGAACAAGTTACAAAACACAGCAATAAAACAACTGAATGAACAAGTTACAAAACACTGCAATAAAACAACTGAATGAACAAGTTACAAAACACAGCAATAAAACAACTGAATGAACAAGTTACAAAACACAGCAATAAAACAACTGAATGAACAAGTTACAAAACACATGCAATAAAACAACTGAATGAACAAGTTACAAAACACTGCAATAAAATAACAACTGAATGAACAAGTTACAAAACACAGCAATAAAACAACTGAATGAACAAGTTACAAAACACAGCAATAAAACAACTGAATGAACAAGTTACAAAACACAGCAATAAAACAACTGAATGAACAAGTTACAAAACACTGCAATAAAACAACTGAATGAACAAGTTACAAAACACTGCAATAAAACAACTGAATGAACAAGTTACAAAACACAGCAATAAAACAACTGAATGAACAAGTTACAAAACACTGCAATAAAACAACTGAATGAACAAGTTACAAAACACTGCAATAAAACAACTGAATGAACAAGTTACAAAACACATGCAATAAAACAACTGAATGAACAAGTTACAAAACACTGCAATAAAACAACTGAATGAACAAGTTACAAAACACAGCAATAAAACAACTGAATGAACAAGTTACAAAACACTGCAATAAAACAACTGAATGAACAAGTTACAAAACACAGCAATAAAACAACTGAATGAACAAGTTACAAAACACATGCAATAAAACAACTGAATGAACAAGTTACAAAACACTGCAATAAAAACAACTGAATGAACAAGTTACAAAACACAGCAATAAAACAACTGAATGAACAAGTTACAAAACACAGCAATAAAACAACTGAATGAACAAGTTACAAAACACTGCAATAAAACAACTGAATGAACAAGTTACAAAACACAGCAATAAAACAACTGAATGAACAAGTTACAAAACACTGCAATAAAACAACTGAATGAACAAGTTACAAAACACAGCAATAAAACAACTGAATGAACAAGTTACAAAACACAGCAATAAAACAACTGAATGAACAAGTTACAAAACACTGCAATAAAACAACAACTGAATGAACAAGTTACAAAACACTGCAATAAAACAACAAATGTATGAACAAGTTACAAAACACAGCAATAAAACAACTGAATAAACAAGTTACAAAACACAGCAATAAAACAACTGAATAAACAAGTTACAAAACACTGCAATAAAACAACTGAATGAACAAGTTACAAAACACTGCAATAATACAACAACTGAATGAACAAGTTACAAAACACATGCAATAAACAACAACTGAATGAACAAGTTACAAAACACAGCAATAAAACAACTGAATGAACAAGTTACAAAACACTGCAATAAAACAACTGAATGAACAAGTTACAAAACACTGCAATAAAACAACTGAATGAACAAGTTACAAAACACTGCAATAAAACAACAACTGAATGAGCAAGTTACAAAACAGCAATAAAACAACAAATAAATGAACAAGTTACAAAACACTGCAATAAAATAACAAATGTATGAACAAGTTACAAAACACAGCAATAAAACAACTGAATGAACAAGTTACAAAACACTGCAATAAAACAACTGAATGAACAAGTTACAAAACACAGCAATAAAACAACTGAATGAACAAGTTACAAAACACAGCAATAAAACAACTGAATGAACAAGTTACAAAACACTGCAATAAAACAACTGAATGAACAAGTTACAAAACACAGCAATAAAACAACTGAATGAACAAGTTACAAAACACATGCAATAAAAACAACTGAATGAACAAGTTACAAAACACTGCAATAAAACAACTGAATGAACAAGTTACAAAACACAGCAATAAAACAACTGAATGAACAAGTTACAAAACACAGCAATAAAACAACAAATGAATGAGCAAGTTACAAAACAGCAATAAAACAACTGAATGAACACGTTACAAAACACAGCAATACAACAACTGAATGAACAAGTTACAAAACACAGCAATAAAACAACTGAATGAACAAGTTACAAAACACAGCAATAAAACAACTGAATGAACAAGTTACAAAACACTGCAATAAAACAACAACTGAATGAACAAGTTACAAAACAACAATAAAACAACAACAGAATGAACAAGGTACAAAACACAGCAATAAAACACACAAGAAATGATTCACTGCCCTCTTTTCTAAATTAGAGAACAGTCATAATTGAAACCACCCCTCCAAATGATCAACAATCCATGAGAATATCAACTCCCCCAGAAGAAGAAGAATGCAGGAGAAGAAAAAGAACTTCCACCCAATGACAATTCTGTCGTGAGACCAACATGGCCTGGCAGCTAGTGCACTCATGTGCCAGGCTATTGGTGCTGAGTTCAAATTCTCCTTGAGGTGACGTGTTTAACTTCATGGCCACATGAGCGGGTCTGAGTGCTGGCTAGCAGTGACTGTGGCCAGAGGTCAGCTGACTGACCACATGAACCTTGGACACAGAACTAAGACCCTAGATCCACAGCCTCATTGTGCTGATGGTGATGTGGACACAGGCTTGTCTACCTTTTACAAAGCCTGTCATTTGCTGTTGAAAGGTCATTTTTATAACTGTCATTTCTATTGAAAAGTCAATTTATAACCCTGTCATTTCTGTTGAAAGGTAATTTCATAACTGTCAATGCTGTTGAAAGGTCATTTTTATAACCCTGTCATTTCTGTTGAAAAGTCATTTTATAACCCTGTCATTTCTGTTGAAAGGTCTTTTTATAACCCTCATTTCTGTTGAAAGGCCATTTTTATAACCCTGTCATTTCTGTTGAAAGGTCATTTTATAACTGTCATTTCTGTTGAAAGGTCACTTTTATAACCCTGTCATTTCTGTTGAAAGATCATTTTTATAACCCTGACATTTCTGTTGAAAAGTCATTTTATAACCCTGTCATTTCTGTTAAAAAGTCATTTTTATAACCCTGTCATTCCTGTAAGGAGGTTATTTTATAAGCCTGTCATTTCTGTTGGAAGGTAATTTTATAACCATGTCATTTCTGTTAAAAGGTCATTTTATAACCCTGTCATTTCTGTTAAAATGGTCATTTTATAACCCTGTCATTTCTGTTGAAAGGTCATTTTATAACTGTCATTTCTGTTGAAAGGTCATTTTATAACCCTGTAATTTCTGTTGAAAGGTCATTTTATAACCCTGTCATTCCTGTAAGGAGGTTATTTTATAACCCTGTCATTTCTGTTGAAAGGTAATTTTATAACCCTGTCATTTCTGTTGAAAGGTCATTTTACAACCCTGTAATTTCTGTTGAAAGGTCATTTTATAATTCTGTCATTTCTGTTGAAAGGTCATTTTATAACCCTGTCATTTCTGTTGAAAGGTCATTTTATAACCCTGTCATTCCTGTTGGCAGGCCGTTTTACAATCCTGTCATCCCTATTGGGAGGTCCTGATTTACAATCCTACTATCCCTGTCGAGAAGCCATGGTTTACATCCTGCCATCCCTGAAATAACCAGACAGTCACAGAAATCCCCCCACACAGACAGTAGATGGCCTACAAGGTGTGGACTGCGCCTGGCCCCACAGCCAGCAGGGTTATGATTGGCTAGCCTCTGGGGGTGAAAAGTGAAAATTAGTAACCTGCCGATGACCCGCAGACTACACAAGTCAACCCCACCTCCACGTGGTGTAGACTGGGAAACCATGACCGCGAGGTCATGGGCTAACGGGGCTTTGGCTCGCCATAGGGAATGGACTCCCTATGGTCAGATATTTGTCCTAAACCTGCGACTGGCCTAGCAAGCCGGCAGGGGATCTTCATACTGCTCGTTGAAAAACTAAGAAGTATAAATGGACACATGAAGCCTATAAGCTGGCACTCTCCCGCTGTTTATACTTCACCTCGACAACACAAGGTACAAGAGGAACTTGATGAGATGAGATGAGACAGACAGCAGACAATCAACAGCCATGACCTGCAGACAACAAACACAGAGCTCATAATTATGCTTGTAGTAAGTGTCTACCAGGATGACACAGCCAAGCCTGTTCTCCAAGTGGCACTAGAGTCCACACAACTTGACCTCATGGAGTTCTCACAACAACATATCTTTAGACAATAGTGTCTGATGTCTGGACCAATGTCAGTGAGATGACATATGTGGGTACTGAACACACTGTCCAGTTTTACCAGAACAATGTCAGTGAGGTGACTCACTGGGGCACTGGTCTATGACCACTCAGTAGCTAGTGTGTATCAATCCGCCACTAGACCCCAATAGATGCTTAAGATGGTAGGCTATTCCTGATCCGATCCGATCTGAAGTAAAAAAAAACTTTCCACCTTGTTCAACTAGCCTCTGTGGCATTAGTTATATTGTGGTGGTTCTTCTTCTTCTTTGAGTTCATCCGGAGTGTTTTTTCAGATGTGATTGCGGTGTGTCTGGTTAGGCACCCTTGGGTCGAAACCCTTAGGCCAACACATCCGACTTTTTGCGTGCATTTTTGACCTGGTTAGCATTCCTGGGATTGTGGTGGTTCAAAGTGCAGGTTAAGTTTCTTTCGCCTTCTGTGTCAGTGATAGATGACTTATCAATTTAGCTGCATTTGTGCCTATGACGTCAGCTGGGGGATTAACCAGCAGGTTTTCCTTTGTGTCCGTCTCCTCTGGTGGTTTCTTTGGTCAGTCTGGCTTGTCTATTTTGATAGGATGCTGTCCTTATAAGGACTCTTTCATTGATTTTTGTTGTTTTTTGTTGGCTAGTTTCCTTCTTTGCTGTTCTTTCATTGTGAAGGCCCACTCTTCTTTGCTCATTTCAAGTATGGGTGTGGTGAGTAATTCCTCACAGCTTCTCTTAAGTGTCTGGGATGGTCCTGGTGCTCCCTCGAGTTCCTTGGACAATGTGGGTTGGTCGCTGGCCTTGGCGTGCAGTTTCCGATCGGCTTTTGATTTGGCTTCAGCTTGCAGCTTCTCTGTGGTCTTTTGCGTGACTTCTGCTGGCTTGTTTTGAGATAGTTCCTTTTTGGCTTTCAGTAATTTGCTTTCTGTCTTGATTGCTTGTAGGATTTTCTCATTTTCCTTTTTCATCTGTGCCATGCACTCCATATTTTGTTGGATGCTGCGCTGGATTTCCTTCATGTCAGCCAGCAATTGTTCGTTGTCGCTGGTCGGAGTCAGCAGCACCTTGACTTGCTTCTTCAGCTCCTCAATCTGGTCTTGTAGCTGTGATTTTTCGGCTTGTAAGATGCCCGTTGCCGTTTCGCACCTCCGCAGTGCTTCCTTGAATGTTGTCTTTGTAGTTATAGCAGTTTTTAAGACATCTCTATGTCTTTGGAGGTACGGACAGCCAAGGTATCTTGCTTCATGCTTGCCAAGGCAGTAGGCACACTTTCTGTTGTTGTTGGCTTTTGGAAGTCCTTGTCCTGTTTGCCCAACGGACATTACATGAATGCATGGTGTTCGGCGCAGTATTGGCAGATCTCTGTCTTACTGCTGCATGTTGTTCTGCTGTGGCCGACCCTCTGGCGCCTTGAACATTCAGTGATTCTCAGGATGAATTTTTCGGGCTGTTGTACTTTGTTGTTGAGCGACACTTGGCTTGGCACCTCGTTGCCCTCTGTTGTCACCATCGCTAAAGTTGTTGGAATCTTGAAGTAGTTCAGAAGACGCCCCGCCCTCAAGATTCGGATGTGGAGATTTTCCTGTTGTAGCTGCTTCAGGATCTGTTCATCTGACAGCTCCACTTGGATACATTTGACAACTCATCTGATCGTCTGTGAGTCGGTGTTTCCAACTCTGGTGTCTTTCTCCTCACTCTTCTTCTCAGCTGTCTTAGCTCTTATCTGTGGTGGGTTGTCGTCGGTCTTCTTCGTGGTAGCTTCATTTGAGGTTACTGTAGGTTCTGGTTCTTTGCTACAGCTCGCAGGCAGGTTCTCTCCTCTCACCTTCTTTAAGGTCTTGGCGGACTCCATGCTGCTCATCTTGTGAGTCGAGTGTCTTCTGGTGTTTTTTCTTGGATCGTGCCATTTTCTGCCCCGTAGCAGGTTTCTTGAACAGTCTG
The DNA here is from genome assembly GCA_014155875.1 of Cepaea nemoralis. Lineage (NCBI taxonomy): Eukaryota > Metazoa > Mollusca > Gastropoda > Stylommatophora > Helicidae > Cepaea > Cepaea nemoralis. The sequence goes on from JACEFZ010015206.1 coordinate 77,043, forward strand.
GGTGACTTGTTCTCGATAGCGCTCCACAGTTGCGAATGTTGCAAATTCCTGATTATGTTTCTTCAACATAAATACTTCCAGTGACTGCACATAAACACATTCTTCGGACATTAATGTTGTGATTTCCCCTTGCCTTCCATGTTATACATATGCCAAAGATCATTCCCAGACTCATAAACAGCAGTTGTACATGCAACAATGGTCTAACCTGAGGAAACCTTGGTCACTTTTATCCAGGTTGGTGAACCTGCTGTACAGACGCACGATTGGTTGCTGGAAACTGAGGACACATCAACAATATCAGTGAGAACACAGACACCAGTTGTCACGCACATAGCGTGCATTGAACACTGTCTTACACGAACAAGTCTTACACAGGTCACAAGTACAAGGCAACACATGCAAGTGTACAAGAATTTCTGAGTTTCATAAATACCACTTTTCAAAATACACAATTCTTCTTCCAAACTGCATTGAGACTATATATACACAAAACACAAAGACACCCCCCCCCCCCCCCCAATTTGGTGATCAAGTTATGTGCCTGTTTTTTACTAGTTAGTTAGTTAGTTAGTCGACAGATCATCCTCGTTGCACATCGGACCATTCAGTCCATAAGTGCTCGGATCCCCTCCTCAGCAAATCCTGCAGCGTGTAGCGGCTAACGACGCCAGTTCTGTGTTGGTTTATCAATCTTCTTTGGCTTCCTGCGTAGTGTTCTTGTTTGGCCACCCCTCTTTTAATTTGCTGCTCTCGCAGTCTGGCCATTGTTGTAGATTCACAGTCATCACTTGGTTCTTGCAAAAGTCTCACTTCTCGTAGAGCATTCAGAATGTCAGCCTGGTCCATGGCGCGTCCGCCCTCCACAGTAGCCTCACCTGCGAGCTTGTCAGCCCGCTCATTTCCTTGTACTCCCGCATGACCTGGCTCGAAGATGAAACTAATCTTTGCCAGCCGAGACCGCTCCAGAGGCAGCAACCATTCTCTTCGGATCGACCCCTCCTCTATCCTCTTGATCATGTTCATTGAGTCGCTAAGGAAACAAGCCCTAGTGAATGTCTGTGTCTCGAGCCATGTTATTGCTTTACTTACTGCCATGACTTCCATGGTCAGGCTACTTGTGGTTTCAGTGAAAGCACCAGAGTCCTCCTTCACAATTCTCCCTCCGGCCCGAGCTGTAAAGGCCCATGAGCTTCTCACATGTCGGACGACCGACCCATCTGTGTAGATGACCGCGTCACTGTCTAGCGAATTCTCGAAAATCAACGCTTGTACTTCAGCCTCCACAGCAGCCGGATTTTCTTGTCTGCATTTTCTATCTAGTTGGATGCAAACTGAAAAGGATGTGCAGAAGTCTGTTGGCACTTGCACCCACTCCTCGCCAGGTTCTAAGTCCTCAAGTGAACACACCTGTTGAAGAATGTCTTCGGCTTGACCCATCCACGACCGTCCTCTTTTTAACCTGCTGCCCTTCACCTTCCTAATTTCACTATGCAGTGGATGCTGTGTGTTTGCGTTAATTCTGAGGTAGGCGCGTGCCCTGCAAACTTGCATTCTCTCTTCAATGGTTGGAAAATCAAGAAGGTAGCGCATCGCCCTGCATGCTGTATCTCTTGTACATCCAAGAATAATGCGCATAGCTTCATTCTGTATCCTTTCCATCCTTTCTATCTGCTTATGGCTGAGAGTCAGGATTGCCATTGCATACTCCAAAACAGACATGACCAGCCCCTCGTACAGAAGACATAGATGGCGCTGCTCACAGTTTGCTGCCGCCATCACCCGCATCGCTGCCAAGCCCCGCTTGGCCTTTGTTATCACCTGGTCTATGTGCACATTATAAGCAAGGCTTCGATCAAACCGTATCCCCAGGTAATTCATTGCCTGCGTTCTTTCCACCGTCTCTGAACACAGCATTACAGTTGGTGTTGGATTGTTGACAATATGATTATTCAACGAGAACCAAGTCACTGTTGCCTTTGTTGGGTTGACCATTGCCCCAGCTTCATCACACCAAGTACTTATGCGATTGAGTTCGGTTTGTAGTTCCACAGCAACCTCCTCTCTATCCTTACCCTGACGATACACTAAAACATCATCGGCATATGACAATGTCCTGCCAGGTCCAGTGATCTGCTCACTGGTGATTCTCACTGTGTAGGCGTTGAACAGTACCGGAGATAATGGTGATCCCTGTGGTAGGCCAGGATATATTGTTGTTGGTTCCGAAGTCCAACTGCCACATCTAAAAACTACTTTCCGTTGGAAGAGGGCTGCAGCGATCCAACTAAGGAGGAATGGACTTACGTTTAGTTCAAGAAGCTGAAACATTAAAAAATCCAGTGGTACTCTGTTGTATGCGTCCTCAAGATCAATCGCTGCAGCAACAGTTTCAGTGCCTGAGTGGAAACCTTCATAGACATCATGGGCAAAGACTGCTGCATTGGTCCAGGTTTCTCTTTTTGGACGGTACCCACCCAGGGTAGGTGGGAAAACACCTTGCCTCTCTAGTTGGCTTGATATTTTCCTGGCAATTACCTTCTCCAGCAGCTTGCCTATTGTATTCTGCATGGTTATAATTCGATATCCCTGAATTTTTTTGTGGTCTTTGTCAGGCTTCGGCAAGGGAATCAGATAGCTATGTAACCATTCCTCCTTGATGCTAGCACTCCCTATACTGTTGTTGTACATGTCTGCTAGTTTCTCTAGCTCATTGTCGGTACACCTATTTATGTCGTCGTATCTTATGCCATCAGGACCTGGAGCACTGTTTTTTGATCGTCGAAGCACAGCCTTGATTTCTTTCACTGTCACTGTGTCTTCATCCGAAGTGTTCTGGGCCTTGCATCTGTCTGAGGTGACCTCCTTGGCCAGATTCCGGCCTCCCATGTCTGTCTGGTTGCTCTGCTCAAGGTAGCGTTCAAAGAGGGCTTTGCCCTTGTCCTCATCAGTCCTCTGCCAGATGAGGTCAGCACCTTGGAAGTCAGAAATTCTCTTATTCTTGACTACCCCACTCATGCTTTTATGTAGTCGCCAAAACAATTTCAGTGACTTGTCTGTGCTTACTCTTTGACACACCTCTGCCCATTTTTCGCTTTTAACCACCTTGACCAGTTTTTTTAAATAGCTTACTTTTGTGTGCATCTCTCTTTCTAAGTGCAAGCAGGGACTATGATGACCAGCTCTGTTCTTCTTGGCATTTTGCCATCTCCTTACAGCACTACGCTTATCCACCCAAGCCTTCTCCACCTCGAAACTCCACCACGGTGGCTGCTCCCAGCTTTTTCTCCTGCCCTGAAACGTTCTGCGCTTGTCACGTCTTATTTTGCTCACCACATCTTGCCCTGTACTGTCATACTGGAACGTCTTTACCTTTAGCTTGTGCTGCCTGGTTCTGCCTTTCTCCACCAATATGCTGCAAGGGTGGTGGTCGCTGCCATGGTGTCCTAGGACACCCCATCTACACACTGTAGTGAGTGAAGGTGAAACTAGCGCCAGATCAATAGCACTGTCCTCATCGCCTGGACGGCTTGCTGTCCTGGTGACACAGCCACTGTTGATACAAACCAGGTCGATGGTTTCCAGTGCAGTCTCGAGCTCCTCCCCTTGTGTATTGGAGGAAGTGTTTCCCCATGATCTGCCTTTAGCGTTGAAGTCACCACAGAAAATAACATTTCTCTCGTGGCCTAATATGCCACTTAAGCACTGCCACCTCTGGGCGTCCACACTCGCATTGTGGGCATAAACATTAACCAACACGAATGGTATACTGGAATGAACTCGCAACGCCTGTATTTGTATATCGTCACTGTCCCAACTGGACATGTCTAGCTCTGACACCACCATGCTGTCGCGAACGAGAATCGCCGTTCCCAGATGTCGTCTGTTGTAGAAACATTTGAAGCCGGCAATTCGGAGTAGCTGATCGCCCAGTCTCGTCTCCTGGAGTGCTACAATGTCGTTCCTGTAAACTAGGGTTTCTAAAATAGAGCCCCGTTGTTTTACACTGGCACAGTTCCAATATAGAATACGGATGTTCCTGAGTCCTAGACGGTGACACTTGAGTCTAAAACGTCTCAAACCCCCGCGCTTACCTTGCTTCTTTGTCCCTGCGCGGCTACCACGCCGCTTCGTTATGTTGACTGTTGATCGCTCGGAAAGAAGACGTTCTTCCGCCATGTTGAAAAAACGTAAACACAGACTGCTGATAACCACACACGCTGCTGAAAATTCACTCAAGGATGGCTTCGCTCGATGCACGAACTCCGTAGCACCCGCGCAGATCTTGAGTAGAAACTCCCTTCATTTTTTACTGTTGTGGCAAAGGTTGTGACTGATCAGGATGGTAGGCCTGAGGTGTTGACTGATCTTCCACAGGTAATCTTGTATGAATGTTCCTACGATATACATTTCCATTCTCTGCGTGACAAGATCTGGGCAGTCTTGTGGGATGTGTTCTGGTGACTGCTTGGGTGCTCAAGATGTGCAGGTGGTGGAGTTTGTAAGAGCAGTTCAGTCAAGGCTAAAGTCTGCTTCACACCCACAGTATCCTGGCCTGATGCTCATGTCTGTCCATGTCTGCCTGGCTGGTTTATGGCAGAACCACCAATGTGGATCTCATGCGAAGAACACAAAAAATCCAGTGAATCAGGGTTAGTTAGTTGCATATTCTTTACATGACATCACACTCAACCCCAGCATTTTTTTTTTGCCATTTGTGATTCCTTGGCAAGTTTACGTACAGTAGTTTTTGCCATTATTTTCTGATCAACCGACGTTCATATCCATTGTATGAAAACCAAAGCCAGGCGGTCTGCTGCCAAATCGTCCTCAGCTGTGTTTTGACCATGGTATGTGGGATTACGAATTGTGTCAGAAACCCCTTTGCCACAGAGCCAACAAATCAGGGTGGTAAGAGGAAAACATGGAAAGAACACCTGCTGAAGCGGTCAACTTGAAAGAACACACACTGAGGTGGTCAACTTGAAAGAACACATGCCGAGGCGGTCAACTTGAAAGAACACACACTGAGACAGTCAACTTGAAAGAACATACACTGAGGTGGTCAACTTGAAAGAACACACACTGAGATGGTCAACTTGACAGTCTTTCTGCTCAAATTGGCAGGAGACCAAGTTTGGGTAACCCAATGTTCAGATAATTTTGTGGTGACCTCAGGTCTACACATATACAGGGTTACAGCATGATTCATCAAATCAGGTGCCATCTCCACAATGAAAGTTGGCGGCAATGGATCTCCAACACCGTCTGTCTCTCATCTAGATTTTACTGCTGTTTTTGATGTCTTGGCAAATTTACAAGATAAAATAGCATATCTTGTATAGCATACAAGTAGCATACAAATTCTGGGGTTGACTGTGAAGTTTAGTTTAGTTTAATTCAGTCAATGGATCAACATCACGGCACACGATTTAACCCATCAGTGCTCCGTTTTCCTCCTAACTCAAACCTGAGTCTGGAGAAACTCAGCTCAATGCACAAACTCCGTTGCATCAGCGAGGATCCGTGAAATACTTTGGGTAGATTTTTAGCTCGAAATTTTGCCCGGGAAGCACCGTTAGGCTACTCTTTTTCGATTTCCAACTGCCAAGGGACTTTTTACATGCACAACAATACACACGGGCGTCCGATCTCACTACCCAGAGACCAGGGGAAATTTTATTAGTGGAAGTCCAGGTGGATTTTTTAAATAAATCCCGGTCCTCACTGGGGCCTGAACCCAGAACCTCCAGCACTCAAGGCGGACACCATACCTCGAGATCACTCAGCCCCCCACATAATACATGTATACAATCAGAATAGTTTGCAATAAACCTCACAAAAAACTGTTACAATGCAACAATATATTAACACTAGACGGGGAAAAACATATCTGCAAACAAGCACATGAACTGAAAGTGAATTCAAACACACAAAAGTGAGTATCTCCAACTAAAATTTAGGTAGATAGTTGAAAGATACCGTTGTATTTCATGTTATCAGCTCTATGTGGCAGACTGTTGTAATAATATTTCAATAATTAATAGAGCCATTTATTTCATTACAACATTTATTTTAAAGCTAAATAAAACCGATCTGAGAATAATTTAATTAATTAATTAAAACCCGGACAGGGAACTAAATTAAACAATGAGAGTGTGAGTGAACTGAATAGACACAGCTACAAGTACAGGAACTTACAGCCAGTCTCCTTGTGTATCTCAGAAATCTCTTCCTCCTGTAGCATAGACGACCTGGCGCCCATCTTGCCAAGTAAATGAAGTAGTTGGCCGAGTCTCTGTGGCCGTCTCTAGTTGCTGGGATCCTCTGGCCGAGCCTCCGTCGTCATCCACAAGTTAGGTTAGTGAGAGTTAGTCCCAGCCTCTGTCGTCGTCCTAACTTGGTGGAGCTTCTCAGTATCCCGTTCACAAACTGACCGAGATAGTACTATCTCCGTCCCAGGTTGGCCGATTGTCTATCTCCGCCCAGAAACTGACCGAGAGTCTTCTATCTCCGTCCCAGGTTGGCCGATCCTCTATCTCCGCCCAGAAACTGACCGAGAGTCTTCTATCTCCGTCCCAGGTTGGCCGATCCTCTATCTCTGCCCAGAAACTGACCGAGAGTCTTCTATCTCCGTCCCAGGTTGGCCGAGTCCCGTCGCCGTCCGTCAGTTTCCTGATTGTTGCAGACGATATCCACAACCTTGACTCTGGGTGTGTTAAAATTTAGAACGAAACTCACAAATAAATTATTACTTGTCTAATTAACTTACTATACAGTTGAAGCTATTAGACTAACAATAAAAATAAATTAATAATAAAATATTTATATTACTACATTATATTCTTGCTATTATGAACACAATTTGTAACGTTAACACATACACACACAAATAAATAAATTGATTCGTTAACTACAAGTAATTTTTTAAATGCTGTATAAAGTTGACGACGAAGACAAGAGTTAGTTCAACCCTACCTGTTCTGTTCTCCCTACCTATAGACTAGACACATACATACATGACACGATTAATCATTTCTCCAACCGTCCTTGGACGTTGTAAAGTTAAGTCTTCTCTCTCAGCCAAGCCCACCTACTGGCCTTCGTTATATAAGACATGGAAGCATTAGAACCTACGCATTTGTTTATTATAAACACTGATTCCCACGCGTTCCTTCTATATACATGTACCTCCTCACATCCCCCCTCTTGTAAGGGCTCTATCCCTTTTCCCAACTTTTACGTCTCCGACGACTTTGTCAGGATAATAACGACTTCCGTCAAAAAGCCCACGAAATGTTGGATTTCTTCCGCCTTCGTGGCTATCCTGATAAAGTTTTGTCTACAGCTCTTCACCGCTGTCAGTCGTGCCGAGGCTCTCTCCTCTAGGCCTAAACCACGAAATAATAGGCCGATCCTTTCATTAACCTACCATCCCCACAATATTGCTGCCAAGAATATCCTCCTAAGGCACTATCTATATTCTCCAGGCAGACCCAGTCACTCGCGATGGCTTTTCAGAGCCCCCCCCCCCCTCCCCCCGGTGGCTTACAGGCGTGATCGTAACCTCAGGGATGTGCTGGTCCACAGCAGTCTACCAAAACCTCAACAATCTCTTCCTGGCACGATGGCTTGTATTCGATCACGTTTTAAGACCTGCCCACATGTACTTCAAAACCAGTCTGGCATTCCCTAAGACCACTTTCCACATTCGTGAGGGTTTCTCATGCACGAGTCGCAACGTTATCTATGCGATCATCTGCACACCTTGTGAAATGAATAAATAAATTGTTTGCATATATTTTACAGGACATTGCTGTCAACATTAGCATCTTTCAGCTGATTGTTGATTTCTTGGCAAGATTACGCTCAGTAGTTTGCCATTGATTTCTGAGCGGCCGGCTCACATACCCCGTAAGTTACCGACGCGATTCGAACCACTGCTGATTCTCACTGTCGTCACCTTACCTACGAGAGTATACGAGATTACGAAGAAAAGTCGCTAACCTCTAGGCCAGGAAGCCGGCGTTGTGACATGAGATATATCATATATTGGAGAAATAGGTCTACGTCTTGCTGACAGATTTAGACAGCGCCTATCTGATTTCAACAGTGGTGCCCAGAAACCGGTATCCACACACTTTAACAGTTCTGACCACTGTAGCGTAGCAGACATACGGGTCACGGCGCTCGAATCGTGCGCATCTCACAAACGTGATCGTTGGAAAACCACCTCATCTTCCAGTTGGGTTCACTTTTCCCTCGCGGCCTCAATGTCCAACATAGTTTCATCTAACTTCCAACCTCCCCTCCCCCTTTACCACCCCCGAAGTTGTATAGCCCATTAGAAAAACATGGCAGCATATTCTTTACAGGACGTAGCAATCTACCCCAACATTACTTTTGCTATTTGTGATTTCATGGCAAGTTTGCGTTCGGTGGCTTATCATTGCTTTCTGAGCGACCGGCACTCATACCATTCTATGCTAACCAACACAGGGCGGACTGCATTCCAAGCGTCTGCCGCCGTGTTCCTACGCGGTATGCAGGTGTGCGTACTACACCTTCGCCATAGAGCCGGCTATAGTTCACTGCTAATCCGCTTTTCACCATTCGCTCACGTGGACGCCCCCCCCCCCCCCCACCTGTCCCACGGTGTGGCTAAGTCAATCTCTGTCGCCCATCGGCCAGTTTAAACCATACATCCGGTTCTTTCCTTCACATCAAACGGTAAGCGTTTAAGGCGCAATCTACCAAACCAGGATTCAGATAAGTAACCTTTGTATCTTCATGTAGTGTTTCTCGTGTAGTTAGTTGGTTGTCTGTGTTTGTTTGCTCTGTGCTGACGAAGGCTACAATATCTCGGAGATAGGTTTTATAGAATAACGCTGAAAATTAACTGGACAGCCAAAATGAGCAGTCTGGACATTTTAAGCGAAGCTGAGTCGTCAAGACAACGTATCACCATCATCAGAAAGAGGCAGTCGTAGTTATTTGGCCACGTTATGAGAAGACAAAAACTGGAACATGTGACTGCCGGAAAGATTTGCGGAAAGAGAGATAGAGGAAGACAGCGTGAGAAGATTCTTGACAGTCTTGTGTCATGGCACGGCAGGGAGTCAACACACGAATTGATCCATGGTGTCGGAGATCGTAATTTGTGGAGAGGCATGATCGTCCACGCCAGCCGGCAAGGCACTGGATGATGATGAAACTTCCTAGGTGCTTGAAGCTCTATACTTGTTTCAATGGGTGTTCTTTTACATGAATCTTGATTGTTTTTCTTCTTTGGTTATAGTCATTACCTCCGTTTTACTGGTGCTTGTTTGCGCTCGCTCGCTTTGAACTCAAGCGTAGTCCATACACACTACTTCTAGTGCTGGGCTGAAGCTTGCGTGTGGATTGGCTTTCCTTATTAACAGTGTCCCTCGCCGTCAGGCGGACCCACTCCGACTTCAGAGGTACTTGTAATTATCGTCCCCAAGTCAAGGACGAGAGGTCAACATTTTAGTCCAACTGTCCTTGTAGAGGTTGAACCCCTTACCTCGGCATCAACGCATCCAAGAACACACGTTCTTTTCACCGGTGCTAATTTTCATGTTATGTTCCGTAATTTAGACTATTCCTGTGGTCTTGTAGTGCTACTTCTGATTTCGCTATTAGTGTTTGATCCTCCGCAAAATAGGAGTTCTCTAACGGTGTAATTTGCTGTTGGTTCTTCTTCTGTCTTCTATTTGTGGTGTGTGTGTATATATGATGTTGTACTCTTGCACACACACACACACACACAGAGAGAGAGAGAGAGAGAGAGAGAGAGAGAGAGAGAGAGAGAGAGAGAGAGAGAGAGAGAGAGAGAGAGAGAGAGAGATCACTATTTCTTTCTGTTTCCACAGATACATAAGCAGCAGTCAGAGAAGCTGGGGTAAGTACTGTTTACACACTCATATTATAGCTCACATCCTTGCTGCCTCTATTAAACATGGATCTATGATTTCCATGACGTAGATGCAATCACCCACGGCAAGGGGGAAGCTGTGTTGTATATTTTAATACGTGCTAAGCAAGTGTTTGCATGGTGATCAATAGGCGATGCTCCCACAATCACAGGTATCACATATTACAACAATAACATGATTATTTGACTTATTTATTATTTTTAATATTTTCAATCTGTAATATTTGATTATATGCCAGTACAGTTTCCATTGTGCTCATATTTGTGTGTCCACACCTGACAATTTAACATCTCGAACGTGCTTTGTGTCACCCCCAGTAATATTAATAAAATTCTCCCGCCAGCTTGCAACGCCAGTCGTAGGTTTTGGATAGAAAAATCTGACCAAGGGGAGTCAGTATCCCCTGGCGAGCCAGAGCCCCATTGGCCCAAGATCTGGCGGTCAAGGTTTAACGGTCTACACCATTCACCACGGGGATTGGTGTTGACTTGTGTAGTCTGTAGTCATCGGCAGGCTACTAATTTTCACTGTTCACCTCTCCTGGGAGAGGCTAGCCGATCCTAACCTTACTGGCTGTTTATGCTTAACTTTGACATCGCAAGGTACAAAAGAAACATGATGAGATGAGAAGATGGGATGAGATGAGATGAGAAGATGGGATGAGATGAGATGATAAGATAAGATGAGATTAAGGTATGAGATTAAGAGATGAAAAGATGAGCAGATGAGATGAGAAGATGAGATGAGATGTTGTATGTCCTTTTCAGGATGTTACGAGGAACCACAGGTTGGTTTTCCAGGCAATTTTACAGCTGAAGATTTGTCATGGCTTTCTGAACGTGAAGTCAATGTTGAAGTCCAACTAACCAGTGCATGGCATGAACCCACTACCCCGCCATCAATACACTGGAAGTGTATGAGTACGTGACCATAGACCTGTATTGTGGGCTTCAGACATACACCCAAACAATGACCACAGACCTGCATTGTGGGCTTCTGACAGGCACACAAACAATGACCATAGACCTGCATTGTGGGCTTCTGACAGACACACAAACAATGACCATAGACCTGCATTGTGGGCTTCAGACATACACCCAAACAATGACCATAGACCTGCATTGTGGGCTTCAGACATACACCCAAACAATGACCATAGACCTGCATTGTGGGCTTCAGACATACACCCAAACAATGACCATAGACCTGCATTGTGGGCTTCAGACATACACCCAAACAATGACCATAGACCTGCATTGTGGGCTTCAGACAGACACACAAACAATGACCACAGACCTGCATTGTGGGCTTCTGACAGACACACAAACAATGACCATAGACCTGCATTGTGGGCTTCAGACATACACCCAAACAATGACCATAGACCTGCATTGTGGGCTTCAGACAGACACACAAACAATGACCATAGACCTGCATTGTGGGCCTTCAGACAGACCATAGACCTGCATTGTGGGCTTCAGACAGACCATAGACCTGCATTGTGGGCTTCAGACAGACCATAGACCTGCATTGTGGGCTTCAGACACACAAACAATGACCATAGACCTGCATTGTGGACTTCAGACACACAAACAATGACCATAGACCTGTATTGTGGGCTTCAGACAGACACACAAGCAATGACCAGACCTGTATTGTGGGCTTCAGACACACAAACAATGACCACAGACCTGCATTGTCGGCTTCAGACACACAAGCAATGACTATAGACCTGCATTGTGGCCTTCAGACAGACACAGAAACAATGACCATAGACCTGCACTGTGGGCTTCAGACAGACCTTAGACCCGAACTGTGGACTTCAGACAACCATAGACCTGCATTGTGGCCTTCAGAAAGACACAAACAATTACCATAGACCTGCATTGTGGCCTTCAGAAAGACACAAACAATAACCATAGACCTGCATTGTGGGCCTTCAGACACACACACAATGACCATAGACCTGCATTGTGGGGTTCACACACACACACACAAACAATGACCATAGACCTGCATTGTGGGCTTCAGAAAGACACACAAACAATGACAATAGACCTGCATTGTGGGCTTCAGAAAGACACACAAACAATGACAATAGACCTGCATTGTGGGCTTCAGACAGAGACAAAAACAATGACCATAGATCTGCATTGACTGCCTCCATCCCGGTGGAGACCTAGCTGAAGTCTGTCTCCATCCCAGTGGAGACCTAGCTGAAGTCTGTCTCCATCCCAGTGGAGATCTAGCTGAAGTCTGTCTCCATCCCAGTGGAGATCTAGCTGAAGTCTGTCTCCATCCTGGTGGAGACCTAGCTGAAGTCTGTCTCCATCCTGGTGGAGATCTAGCTGAAGTCTGTCTCCATCCTGGTGGAGACCTAGCTGAAGTCTGTCTCCATCCCAGTGGAGACCTAGCTGAAGTCTGTCTCCATCCTGGTGGAGACCTAGCTGAAGTCTGTCTCCATCCCAGTGGAGACCTAGCTGAAGTCTGTCTCCATCCTGGTGGAGACCTAGCTGAAGTCTGTCTCCATCCCAGTGGAGATCTAGCTGAAGTCTGTCTCCATCCCAGTGGAGATCTAGCTGAAGTCTGTCTCCATCCCAGTGGAGATCTAGCTGAAGTCTGTCTCCATCCTGGTGGAGACCTAGCTGAAGTCTGTCTCCATCCCAGTGGAGATCTAGCTGAAGTCTGTCTCCATCCCAGTGGAGACCTAGCTGAAGTCTGTCTCCATCCTGGTGGAGACCTAGCTGAAGTCTGTCTCCATCCTGGTGGAGACCTAGCTGAAGTCTGTCTCCATCCCAGTGGAGATCTAGCTGAAGTCTGTCTCCATCCCAGTGGAGATCTAGCTGAAGTCTGTCCTCCATCCTGGTGGAGACCTAGCTGAAGTCTGCCCTTGTTAACAACTACCCTAATTTCCTTGTTGTTGATGATAATATTCGTCATATCCCTCAAATCTCCTACATAATAACTTTTTGGTGTGTTCTCCTGCTCAAGGGTTGGAAAGAAAATGTCTTTCCAATAATCTGTATTTTGTCAAACTTTAATTCTACACATGTATTTATTAAGTCTCTAATATTCCCTCATCAATACGAGCTTCCCTAGTACATTAAAAAGCAGATCGCCTTTGGCTGGTTCTCATACAATGATATGAGTGCCAGTCGTTCAGAAAGCAATGACAAACTTCTTAATGTAAACTTGTCAAGAAATCACAAACAGGCAAACAATGCAGGGGATGACTGCGACTTCCTGTACAGGATACACAACTTTATCCTTAGATGTGAACTTCCATTTCCGGTGCTCCACGCTCTGCTGGTCCATGAGCTTGAAGAAGGGCTCCACACTCTGCTGGTCTATGGGCTTGAAGAGGGGGAGGAGAGATCTGCAACAGAGCCCCTCCTCACCAACCTCCAGGGTATAAACGCCTCCGATGCAACAGTTATCACTGACCCCAACCATGGACAGACAACAAACATTTACTGCATCAGACAATAAACATTTACTGCATCAGAAAACAAACATTTACTGCGTCAGACAAAAATCATTTACTGCATCAGACAACAATAATTTACTGCGTCAGACAACAATAATTTACTGCGTCAGACAACAAACATTTACTGCGTCAGACAACAAACATTTACTGCGTCAGAAAACAAACATTTACTGCGTCAGACAACAAACATTTACTGCGTCAGACAACAAACATTTACTCCATCAGACAACAATCATTTACTCCATCAGACAACAAACATTTACTGCATCAGACAACAAACATTTACTGCGTCAGACAACAAACATTTACTGCATCAGACAACAAACATTTACTGCATCAGACAACAAACATGTAATGCGTCAGACAACAAACGTGTACTGCATCAGACAACAAACATGTACTGCATCAGACAACAAACATTTACTGCATCAGACAACAAACATTTACTGCATCAGACAACAAACATTTACTGCATCAGACAACAAACATTTACTGCATCAGACAACAAACATTTACTGCATCAGACAACAAACATGTACTGCATCAGACAACAAACATGTACTGCATCAGACAACAAACATTTACTGCATCAGACAACAAACATTTACTGCATCAGACAACAAACATTTACTGCATCAGACAACAAACATTTACTGCATCAGACAACAAACATTTATTGCATCAGACAACAAACATTTACATCAGACAACAAACATTTACTGCATCAGACAACAAAAAGAATGAAACTTTTGTTAAACACAGAAGCCTCACACAAAAGGTTGCATGATTTATTGCCTGGCATAGTTCACACTGTAGATCATCATGTGCATACTGCAGAGTGACATCTCATATAAAGTGAATACATGAATTATATTTTGGCTGAAATACAACACGTGGTCACTGAATGACATTATCAGAAATACTTAAAGCACAGTGTCACTGAATGACACTATCAGACATACTTAAAACATGTGATTACTGAATGACACTACCAGAAATACCTGCAACCTGTGGTCACCGAATGACACTATCAGACATACTTAAAACATGTGATCGCTGAATGACATTATCAGAAATACTTAAAGCACAGTGTCACTGAATGACACTATCAGACATACTTAAAACATGTGATTACTGAATGACACTACCAGAAATACTTGCAACATGTGGTCACCGAATGACACTACCAGAAATACTTGCTACAGATGGTCACTAAATGACACTACCAGAAATACTTGCTACAGATGGTCACTGAATGACACTACCAGAAATACTTAAAACACGTGATCACTGAATGACACTACTAGAAATACTTAAAACATGTGGTCACTGAATGACACTATCAGAAACACTTGCAACAGATGGTCACTGAATGACACTATCAGAAATACTTAAAACTCACTGAACGACGCTATCAGAAATACTTAAAACATGTGGTTACTGAATGACACTATCAGAAATACTTGTAACAGATGGTCACTGAATGACACTCAGAAATACTTAAAACATGTGGTCACTGAATGACACAATCAGAAAACACAAACACTTGCAGGGACAAAGACAACGTTAATACTGGTCTACTCCATGGTGCAAAAGCATCAAGCTTGCCACAGGATGTGGTCAAGGCACAAGAACTAACAGTGGAGCAGACACACCAACAACATATCAAACAGACAATTTGCTGTGGTAAAAGAATGTAACATGGTCAAAATACCGTCAGAAATTAATTCTTTCTTATCATTTTACATTTCTGTCTTCAAACATGGACAATGTACCTGCAGTTAATACCATTCCACTGATCACATTCACAAAAGGCATATAAAACATACGATTAAACTGTAAACAGTCGATCAAGAACAAATGAACAACCGACAGATTAAACATATTATACACTGTAAACAGTAGACAAATCAAGTCAAGATCACTCCAACAACAGACAGATAAAACATGATTAAACTGTAAACAGATGACAAAACAAGATCACTCCAACAACAGAGAGACAAAACATGATTAAACTGTAAACAGATGACAAAACAAGATCACTCCAACAACAGAGAGACAAAACATGATTAAACTGTAAACAGTTGACAAAACAAGATCACTCCAACAACAGACAGATAAAACATGATTAAACTGTAAACAGTCGATCAAGAACAAATGAACAACCGACAGATTAAACATATTATACACTGTAAACAGTAGACAAATCAAGTCAAGTTCACTCCAACAACAGACAGACAAAACATGATTAAACTGTAAACAGTTGACAAAACAAGATCACTCCAATGACAGGCAGACAAAACATGATTAAACTGTAAACAGATGACAAAACAAAAACACAACCATCATGTCATACAGATGAGGGCACAATTCAAGCATTATTCCTGAAATAGGAAACAGCTCAAACAGTGGCAGTAAAATACCGCTGTGACAAATGCCAGCGAAGTTAACATAAAACAACCAATAACAAACATATCAAGTTTGTATCAACATCAGCATTCAAGTGAATATCATGTGATTACATGCCTTGTTCAGGAGTGACAAGTTTGTATCAACTCAGGAGCGACTAGTCAAGTGCTTAGACACCAGCCTCATGCATCCGAGGGCTCAAGTTCGACTATCTGGTTAAGGTCAAGGATCTGTATCTATCAGAGGTGAAATAGCCTGGCTTGTACAAATTGTGGCAAACTGCCTGCATCAGACCCACTGCTCAGCCTGGAAAAATCCTCACGGCCGATGCAGGTAATAACACAATGTACAGTAATAATAGTTTTTTTATATTAAGATTATATAGACACTCACACACACACTCTACGAATGCACACACGCTTTTATTAATATGTAGCGCGGATAGTGCATAATTACAAAATCAGTCTTGACTACGGGAATCATGTATCCATGATTGTAAATATACAAACCAATAAAGCAATGACATGCAAATCATAATCTCTGATTAGTTGAAGACAGGCTCACATTTGAATCAATGATCACAAAAAATGAAAACAGCTTCTGTAAAAAATACCTTTCAATGCCATAAAACCAGACAAGAATCCATTCTTCTGTCAATCAAACTCGGCATAACTGGCCACATACAATCAGTCTTGCCAGCGACTGCGAAACTTTATGGTTTCTCATTCCAAAGAGAGCAGGTCAGCATGGCCGAATAGGTAAGAACGCGTGTTCCTCAACAACCGGTGTGCTGATGCCATGGTTAGGGGGTTCAACCACTACACCGGACAGTTGGACTGAAATGTTGACCTATCGTCCTTGACTTGGGGATGTAAATTACAAGTACCTCTGAAGTCGGAGTGGGTTCGCCTGTTGGCGAGGGACACTGTTAATAGAGAAAGCTAATCCACACGCAAAATCCAGTCCAGCATTACTATAAATAGTAGACTACACTTGAGTTCAATGCGAGTGAGCGCCCCCAAAAAAAAATATTCCGAGAGGGAGAGAGAGAGAGAGGGAGAGAGAGAGAGAGAGAGAGAGAGAGAGAGAGAGAGAGGGAGAGACAGGGAGAGAGAGAGAGAGAGTGGGAGGGGGGGGGGGAAGAGAGAGAAAGAGTCCCAATGTGCTGGCTGCATCTCTGCGTGTTTAGTCTCCACTGGAGGTTGTCTATTCACGGTTGACTTAATCTTCCTCTGGATCTGTTTCCGAATCCTCAGTGCTGGTTTGCTCTTACTGGCAGTTGATCAGGTTTCAGTCTCATCGGACGTCTAAACCAGTGTATGTGTCAATCACTCACTGTCACATGGCCATCTTGACTGGCGATAGTTTGTTACATTGTGCCATCTCGACAGACAATATTTTATTACAATGTGCCATCTCGATAGATAATATTTTGTTTCATTGTGCCTTCTTGATAGTTTGCCTTAAATAAGAAAAAAGGCATAATAGTTGAGTTCAGTTGAGTTGAGCTAAGAACTGACATCACTGTACTCAGGACATTCCCATATGTGCTCCGTCCCCTCGTTCAACAGCCAGCGAAGAGTCATACTACTAAAAGGCATAATTACTACAACCAGACCATGGAATAGGTTATACCTCCACACAGCTCAAAGCCTGCGCTGAAGTGTAGAGACATTGAGTTGTCCATGCAGCATGATCCCTCTCTCAGCCTGTCTAGAGGTAAGGTAACACCCACACGTCTTGGAACAAGACAAACTGCAGGATCAGTATAGCAATGCTCTAACTGCCTGCCTGTCGGAGCTTCGATCCTAGACCAGTTGCTGACCAAGGCGTAGGGCCTGGTCTGCCCTGACATTTAGTTCTTAGGTTGTATTTCCTCACACTACGATAAGGCTTGTATCTCCCAATTGCGGTCCTCCATCCACAGCCGTGGGCACATTGAGGGGTGGTTTGGTGAGGGCCGCCCAACATTTGGCACTACCAGGATGCAGCTAGTACTGTTATATCTGAATAAGACCTGACACCAATGTATGTGTCATCTCTCAATGAAATGGAGGCATGATGTTATTTCTATCACATTTCTCATTGGTTGTGTCAAATTCTCTTCACATGACACGTGACGAGTTGTCTCTGCTGGGATGTAGATTGACACCATGTCTGATACTGACAGCAAGTGTTGGAAGAGAAATAGTTTCACATTTGTGACTTGAGTTCCACTGTAATTGTCACATGTTTGTGTACAAGTCACTGTCTTTTCGTCTCTTTCTTCTGTCTCCGTCACATCTGTCCTCTGAGAAAATGCAAACCTGAGACGTTTCTCTATTGGTTTTTAAAATATGTTGTGTGTATATTGTGTGAATTCTGGTAATATGAGTATATATGTGAATTTGTATAGTAGGCGTGAATTCTAGTATGGTAAGTGTGAATTCTGGTAGAGTAGGTGTAGTATACACACATTGAGATCATGGCCAGTGCTGCAGAATTTGTGTACTGAGCTCAGAATCTCCTAGGGTGATCTGAAGGAGAAGATGAGAGCACTAATCAACAGATTCACGGTGTGAAGAAGCAGCTCCATGGATCCTATCAGTCAATCTTTGATACCAGAGACAAGTTCCTGGCCGGGGTAAGCGTACACACTGTCATGGCATCCAGCTTCATCAGGCAACAAGGGCTGGAACATAACCAGGGAGGAAAACACCTGGCACAAAACTCGGTTCTTGGCTTGAAGTGTGGAAGTCCATGTGTAGGGAAATTGGTCCCCCAATCTCAAGATGATCTGAGTTGAGTCAAGAACCAACATCACAGCACCCAGGACATTCCCATACGTGCTCCGTCCTCATCTGCAACAGCCAGCGAAGAGTCCCAATACTAATGGTAGCAGTAACAGTCTGATTATGTGTCTGTCTGGCCTTTCCTCAGGAGTCCTGTGTGTTGGCCAGAACCTCTCCCTGCAGCATCATTCTCCCCAAGCCGTGATGATCTATCTGTTATTCTGCACTATACACATGAATCCCAAACGGCCCCAACCACGTCTGCCTTATCATGTACCAATACTCAACCGAGCGGTGCAGACCCAACCAATCTGTCCACAAACCTCCATATCTTGTGACTGAAATATGTTGCATCTCAAGGATTCACAAACACTGTATTTACAGTGTATGCTACAGCAGTAAGGTGGAGGTACATTCATGGTTCAACCATTCTGATCATCTCACAGGCTTCTGTTCCAACAATCTAGTTATTATGTAATTATCCTGAAATAAAACAAGATTGTATGGTACCTCTACATCCCAGGGTGGACATAACAGACTTAACAAACAGCAAGATACCTTCACACTCCAGGGTATGAGAGGAAATACTAAAAAAGACTGTAAGATACCTCCACACCCAGGTTAGATGAGGACAGACTAAACAAGACTGCAAGATACCTCCACAACCCAGGGTAGAAGAGGAAGTATCATGGAGATTACAGCTCAAACGTGTATGGACTTGGTGAGCTAGTGCTGCATGAATCCTGGACTACTTGTTCTTGATGATCTGCAGTCTCTGCCTCCAGGTCAACATGTAGTCTGCCCCAGAGAGCACCGTGGTGGTGGCCGTCAGATACCTGGATGACAGGTACATACATTTATAGTTATCCATTGCCAGCAACTGGCAGACTGGTCAGTTTAACATTCAGTTACACTCACACACACATGACAGTCAAAACATCTTCCATCTTCAGTTAAACTCACTACAAATGATACTTTTGCCTTAATTCACCCCAAACAAACGTCACCAGCTATATTTAGGGTCACCAGCTATATTTAGCACTGATGGTGATCTCCTCTGTGTTCGGGTACAGTGCGTGTCAGTGCGTTTCAATTGCCCCACAGTGTTTCTTTGGCTTTGGCCACCGTTTCTGTGTGAGTGTGTGTGTGTGTGTCTGTCTCATCATGAGTTTTCTGGAACTGGCAGCAGCAGCAGCAGCTGTCCACGACAAGCCAGAGTAGCGTTGCCTTTTCTGCAGCAGCATCATGGCATCTGACATTCTGCTAGACACTGTTCTCATAATCATGTCATCATGGTGCTATCGCTGACTGAGCGTCAGGACAGATGAGAGATGCCGACGACGACGACATTCACCATGTATGTCGGCAGGACATCCTCCCGCTGAGACAAGGCCACATGGCTGCAAGGCCTGGCGTCTCCCGTACAGACAGTTCATCATCATTCTTTTTGTATGCTGCTGGTCTCAAGAGTTGACAAGCATTTCATTTTGCCAGTTACATTTGGGGGGATGTCGCCGAGAGCAACTGTTGCACACCGATAAAATTGCGCACTGAGCTACGGCGCAACACAGGGAACCCTGCTGGATGTGATGTCATACCCTGGGATTCCGTTTGTTTGGGGTGAATTAAGGCAAAAGTACCCTACAAACATCTTCAATTAAAATTGCTACAAACATCTCATCTCACTGAAAACATCTTCAGTTAAACTCACTAAAAACATCTCAATGAAAACATCTGTTAAACTCACTGAAAACATATTCACTTAAACTCACTACAAACATCTCACTGATATTGATTACATTCCAAGACTCCTGATTTCTTTGGGATTGCAATAAATACAGAATTACATAATTCAGGAGGTATATCTCCAGTATCATATATTGTGTTCAGCAGTCTGGTGACTCAGTACAAATATCTCACTGAAAACATCTTCAGTGAACCTCACAACAAACATCTCATTTCACTGAAAACATTTTCAGTTAAACTCACTACAAACATCTCATTGAAAACATCTTCAGTTAAACTCACTACAAACATCTCACTGAAAACATCTTCAGTTAAACTCACTACAAACATCTCATTGAAAACATCTTCAGTTAACCTCACAACAAACATCTCACTGACAACACCTACACCAGTCAGTTGGACTGAAATTTTGACTTCTCGCCTTGACTTGAAGATGTAAATTACACGTTCTCCTGGGACGCAGAGGTGTTTCCAAGGCACCAGGGCCGGGTTGTATACTGGCCAAGACCTATTGACACGTCCTCGTCGAGCGTCCTGGGCAACAGGTCCCTTCGGGGTCCTGGCTGAAGTCAATAGGATCGCCGATTCCTCCGAAGTCGGAGAGTGTCTGCCTGTGTGGCGAGGAACCACCAGTCTGCACACCAATAAGCCAGACATGGGACAACGGATACTCACGCAAACTTCAGGTCCTGTATGACATCACACTGATGTTGGACAACAGGATGCCGTTCATCCGACATACAGGACTTCGCGTTGGAGCTCAAGCCAACGAACACAAGCAAGCAAGCAACACGTTCTCCTGAAGTCAGTGGATTCCCCTGACTTAGAGGGACACTGGTATTAGGGAAAGCTAATCCACACGTAAAAATCAGTCCAGTGCATTTAAAAAGTAGTAGCATGTGTACGGACTACGCTTGAGTTCAAATCGAGCAAACATAAAATAAACCCAAAAACACACACAATAACTACAGGTGTACACAGTGTCAACTTACATCAGAGCTTGCAGCAGTGGGTGGTGAACAAAATCAAACACAGGCGATGCCAGAGATGATGCCACAAATGTCAGCTGCAGAAATGTGTTCACCTGCGGACAATAACATAAAAATACACTTTCTTCTACACATACATATATTCATATAATATATATATAATAAAGATAGTGTGGAACAACAGGCAAATACCACATGACGTCTGACATGACATTTCAATCTTAGCACTGGATGTCCCGACACGAATAGAGAGATCTTCATGACATGAGAATTGTGACATTGTGGTCAGACAATTCAGGCAACCACGGTGCCGAGATACTCGCCCGTCGGCCCAGTAATCATTAGATTATTCTCTGTTTTAGCGCCTATAATGGCCTGAGCCGAGATGTTGTGCTCGTTGCTGAGTCCTTCTACATCCACTACATGAGGCTGTCACCTCCAGTCAGTTAGATCTTGTGTGTGTGTGTGTGTGTGGTGTATGTGTGTGTGTTGTGTGTGTGTTGTGTGTGTAGCCTCGCACATACATATGTGCTGCTACTACTAGTAGCTGCCACTGCTGGGGAGTGTGTTACACATGTTTGTATGTGGATTAGCTTTCCATATTAATCTGATTTTGAAATCTGACTTGGGTACCAGGTTAACTGTCTAAAATGGGTACCAGGTTAACAGTCTAAAATGAGTGCCAGGTTAACTGTCTAAAATGGGTTGCAAATAACCATTTAAAATGGGTGCCAGTTAATCATTTAAAATGGGTGCCAGTTAATCATCTAAAATGGGTGCCAGGTTACTCATCTAAAAGGGTACCAAATTAACCGTCTAAAATGAGTGCCAGGTTAACCATCTAAAATGGGTGCCAAATTAACCATTTAAAATAGGTGCCATGTTACCTGTCTAAAATGGGTGCCAGGTTAACCATCTAAAATGAGTACCAGGTTAACCATCTAAAATGAGCACCAGGTTAACTGTCTAAAATGAGTACCAGGTTAACTGTCTAAAATGAGTACCAGGTTAACTGTCTAAAATGGGTGCAAGGTTACCATCTAAAATGAGTACCAGGTTAACTGTCTAAAATGGGTGCAAGGTTAACCATCTAAAATGAGTACCAGGTCAACCATCTAAAATGAGTGCCAGGTTAACCATCTAAAATGAGTGCCAGGTTAACTGTCTAAAATGGGTTGCAAATAACCATTTAAAATGGGTGCCAGTTAATCATTTAAAATGGGTGCCAGTTAATCATCTAAAATGGGTGCCAGGTTACTCATCTAAAAGGGTACCAAATTAACCGTCTAAAATGAGTGCCAGGTTAACCATCTAAAATGGGTGCCAAATTAACCATTTAAAATGGGTGCAAGGTTAACCATCTAAAATGGGTGCCAAATTAACCATTTAAAATAGGTGCCATGTTACCTGTCTAAAATGAGTACCAGGTTAACTGTCAAAGACTGCCTCATGATAGAACACCACCAGGACGTGGGGTCAACCTCAGATAGAGTGGAGAGAACATGGTGCCCGGGATCGGGGCAAGATAGATAATAGAAAAAGGGGGACTATTAACTAGTCCTCACACTAAGGCGTTGACCAGATAGTTAGCACTACTGGTCACGACAGAATCACGCCTGCGTGATAGGAACGATTAGCACTCAAAGCAAAGCCAGCTAATAGGGGCGTGCTAACTGACCTAGCACGCAGGGAGCCGAAGGGCGTATGAAGGTCCTTCCGCGAGGCGTGTAGCAACGGCGAGTGAAGCAAGTCAGACTGGGGACTGACTCTGTAGTGTTCACATCGTGTAGAATAGATATGTGTTTTCATATAGCCTAGTAGATAGAGAATAGCTATAGGGGTTAGGAAAACTATTGATAGAGAATATTGTGACTTTATGTGTGATTAGATAGCGACTGTTTTGCAATTGTAAAGAGCCAACGGCAATAAAATGTACCATTTCATTCCTCGCACACGACTTGCAAGTCTATTGTATGGTGTGGGAGAAGTAATCCGATGATGCCTGAAACATGAGTTGTTGACAGGCAATAGGATTAAATGTGGTGTCAGAAGTGCTGCTTGAACCTGAGTTCAAGCTATATACACTTACCCACGGCTCTAGACTAGGTTTACGGATAGGATATTACAAAGATTAAAGTGTTTAATTTGTGACGATGACGTGTGCAGACTAGATCGAGTTGCCGGCAGAAGTGTGCCTAGCGTGATGAAATAATGTTTATTTGTGCTTATTAGAATGTTATATATTTAAATAATATGTTTTTCAAAGTTGTAAGTATGCATATTATGTTCTTCTTTCATTTATTTATGTAATTATTTATTTGTTTTTGAATAATTGTCATAAATGATTCATGGCGGAGCAATACAAAGGTCAGCGACAGTATTGATTTTTGCAAGCTAAAAATAGCGCTGCACCTGTGACGTGGCACGATTGACAAACAGTTGGGCCTCGCCATTTGCAATCAGCATTTCAGTGTTTACATACTGGCAAGCTGCTGCCTGCCTGAATCTTTACGATATATTAACTATTATTTGTTTATTTAAGTTAGAGAATGAATATATTTATTTATTTACACATTAATATTATATTTATATTTATTTAAAAGCAGTTATTGAATTTTTTTTCGTACTTTTCTATTTGTTTACCGTCAGGAGGGCACTACTTTCGGCTATGCAAATTAGATTTGGCCTGCACCCTACTTACTTCCATAGATTAAACTAGGTTAGTAACGAAAGACATATTACGGTAGAACGAAGACAGGACAGTGACATTAAATATTAATTAATCGATGTTCTGTTTGTTCGTGGGCATGTCTGTGTCATTGTACCAATTTGTCAAAAATCTATTTTTCGTTTACGAGTTGGTAATTTTTGCTGCTCTGTAAAACAGGGCGAACAACAGCTGAGTAAGAACGTGAGTGTGTGCCAATGTGCCAAACAGGGTGACCTGAGTAGAAAACTCGTGTGTAATCCGGGGTGCCAAACAACGGGACCGGTATTGCTGACGTGTTGTTCCTTGTTCTGGGGAACATTAAGTTGAGTAAAACCTACGTTTTTGGCATGCATTGTGATTAATAGTGCATCTCTTTTTCAGCGTGTATTGTATGAACAAGACTTTGTGCTCTAATTTTTTGGAGAATACAATTTTCCAGATTGTAAACAAACAGTACAATTTGTGGTGCTCAGATATTGAATAACATAGCATATCAAAGAATAATAACTAATTGAAGCAGTCAGTTCAGGTCAACGCGAGCCAATTACCCAACAACATGGCTACTCTAGCTGACTTCATTAAAGCTGGCAAAGAATTGCAATACACAGGTAAAGAGCTAGAACAATATGCCGATAAGAAATTTAAAGAAGCAAAAGATGCTGAGAGAACTGAACGGGAACGAAAAGAAAATGCAGATAGAGATGAACGCGCTCGAGAAAGAGAGCATCAAAAAGAATTAACACAACTAGCTGAGATAACAAAACAAAAACAACTAGAACATGATAAGGAAATTAAACAGAAAGAACTAGAATTAAAACAGAAGACATTAGATCAGGAGAGAGAATTAAAGCAAAAAGAAATAGATGAAATGGCAAAAGTTAAGGAAAAACAAATACAAGTAGAATCAGAGACACAATTAAAGATGAAAGAGATGGATGTAGACTCACACGCAGAGATCTCTGCCACTAAACTTAAAAGTCAACAAGAAGAAAATAAGTTCAACAAATACAAAAATATTATCAAAGCATATTGTAAAGAAGATTCAATTTCTGCCTGGACAGAAAATGTCGAGTATCAGTTTAAATATCACCAAGTTCCTTTAGAGATGTGGGCTATGATTTATATGAAGAACCTGAGTGGTGAGCCCCTTAAAGTAATAGAATCTATACCAACCGATCTTAGATCTGACTACCAATACATCCGTGATAGAATTATGCAACACTTTTTACTTGATGCCCCTGGGTATCAGGTTCAGTTCTCAACTTTAAAACCTAAACCTACTGAGACTTTCATTGACTACGTCTCAAATGTTCAAAGTGTACTAAATAGGTGGCTTAAAGCAGCTAACATAGGAAAAGACTTTGATAAATTAAAAAACTTAATAACTATGGATAAAGTAATATCCACGATACCATCCTCTTTTGCTAAATTTTTGCAGCAGTCAGACATTGAAACCATAGAACAGTTTGAAAAGAAAGGGTCAGCATATTTTTCTTCAAACAGAAATATTTTTAAAACTTCAAATGACTCTGAAATAGTTTCCTTTGTAAAAGATCAATCTAAAAACTATCAGAGCAATAAAAAACCATTTAATAAATTTGACAAGAAAGATAGAAAAGTTTCAAAATGTATCCACTGTCAACTTTTACATGACACTTATTCAATGTGTGACAAATCGCCAGGGTATCCAGCACATCTTGAAAATGTTATTAAGAAGCAACAGAACAAAAGATCTGCATACCGGCGTGCCATCAAATGTTTTTTTTTGTTCCAGCTACGGCCATTATTCAAATAAGTGCCTTGGCCGCCAACGTATGAAAGCCAACAATGCTATTTTACTTGATACATCTTCTGATAGTGGTAGTGAGACTGAGTGTGATGTTGAAAATGAATTACCTGTTAACCAGACGGAAGAGGTGTGTTGTGTAAACGATATGTTGAGTTTTGACAGTTGTGAGCGATGTCACCAGTTTCATGCTGACGGAAAATTAGAATGTGGACATACAGTCACATGCTCAACTGAGAATGTGAATGCAGCATTAGCCTCCAGAGGCAATTTGGTGTTCCACAATGCAATGGTCAACGATAGACCATGCCAATGTTTGCTGGATAGCGGCAGCACCCTTATTGGTCTTAGAAAGGATCTAGTGAGTCCAAATGAATATACAGGCGACTCTGTCAAATGCCGAACCTTTTCGGGTAACATTGAAATTTACCCTTTGGCCAAAGCCCGTATTAACACTCCTTTCCTTTCTGGTACCTTTACTTGTGCAATACTTGACAACCCTTGTACTGAGTTAATTTTGGGTTGTTTACCCCAACTGAAACATTGTACTAGCGATGAAATAGCTACATGGGAAAAATTAAATGTAGCTAACGTAACAGCTAGAACAGACACTGTAAAACATCAAGACACACTACAAGATAAGAGACAACTGTTGCTATCGCCAACGGGCACAGATGATACAACCAAACAAAAATTGATAGAACAGCAGAAAGCTGATCCTAGTGTGTCTCCTTATTTAAAATTATTGAAAGAAAGATCCAAAGTGACCAAAAATGCTTCATGGTTTTTTAGACCTAACAATGGCTTTCTTACTAGGTATTGTACAACTGATAACCATGAGACAGCACATGTGTCACCGTTCGTTGATCACCTTGCATACGACAAAGCCAGGGCCAAAAGTCAGGCTCATTTTCGTAGGCCAGGTTTTTCCAATAATATAAAATTATGTTGTCGTTTTTGTAATGTATGTCAACAATTAGTACGTAAAGGTAAACATCCTACAGCTGAAGTACAACCTTCTATACTGGCTTCTAGGCCGGTGAGAGGGAGGGTCAAATCTACCACCAATACACAAACAAGGGTGCGAGAACAATTGATCTTGGACCAGATCAAGACAGACCTCTGTTACTTCCAGACAAACGAAATGGCAAGGACCATTCAAGGTGGTACGTGGGATTTCAAATGTTGACTATGAAATATCGATAAACAGACACTTAAAGATATTCCATGTCAACAGGTTGAAACTTTACTGCTCACGACAAGAGACAGGAGTAGAGACAGACGAACACAGTGCACCCACACCTAATGATAAGACGACAGACATACATAGCGCAACTACACTAGTTAGCGGGACTGGCAAATCCGACAAGATGCATACATGTAGTGAGCTTACAGAATACGCATGATATATGTGTCCATACTGATGACTGGACAACACACTTACTGAAACTGAAACATGTCTTTGACAGAGTGCGACTCTTCGGTCTCACTGTCAAACCGAGCAAAGTGAAATAGGCCTCAAAGAAATTCAACATTTGAGTCATGCCATCTCACAAGGTCATGTCAACTTAATACTGACAATAGAATCATGTAAAAAAACTATGAATCTGACCATGTTTATCAGAAAGAAATACGTCAGAAACCTTTTGGGATTATTATATTACTATAGCAAGCTAATATCAAATTTAAGGGAAATTACAAGTGTATTTTCCAATGTTTTAAAAGCATCTGTAAAATTGGATGTGAAAGATGCATTGTTAATTTCTGCATTGTCAAAATTGAAGATCCTTTTTTGTAAATGTCCCAATCCTCCGCTTGCCTAATCCTAGGCTCGTTTATTATTCTAGGACAGATGCCAGCAGTACTAGGCCAATTTTTTGAGGGCATCTTCCACCCGAGTTGCTACGTGAGCCGTAAGATAACACCTGCTGAGTCCAGAGATTCCATATCACAGTTTCAACCCTAAGCGTCATCTATGCGGTGAGAAAGCTCCATCTAATTCTGACGGATGTTCACTACATTGTCCAGACCGACAACTCCCCGATCACGGTCATGCAGAGTGGTGTCCATCGAAACGACCAGATATACAGGTGGTCACTAATTTTACCATCTGATGTAGCAATACCAGAAATTTCCACATAAGAGTGTAAAGTAATATATGTTAATTTAGTACAGTCAAATATTCTATGTGAAATATGTTAGAAATACATGAATATTATGTGCTGAACTAAGTACCAAAAACATTGACCTGCTAGGTGTCCGTAGACATCAAAAGTAAGAACTTTACTCTGCGAACAAAGATATCACTATGTGAACTAGGACAGCTTATTACTTGCTAAGCTCCAGATATGTTCCAGTGAATTAGTCGTGTTAAACAGAGAAAAACATTGTCAGATGATTATATACATACAGACACGAGAACAGTGGTCTACAAACGAACTCTACAGGTGCAATATCCATAGAGCAAATATGACTGTGTAATGGATTTCAAATACCCAGAATAATTGTATAGATATTATGTCAATGAAAGTATGTTTCTGAACATTAATGGCAACGACTAACCTGAGGTATTTAAAGACCATGTATATAAAACTTAATGTGATATGTATCATAATGTTTTAATATAGTGATAAAATATAGATAGATTATGTCATTTTAATTTATAGTTAGATTTAGATAATATAATACTTTTTCATTTTAGTTTAGTAGATAGAATATTAATTTACATATTCATTTAGCTTTAAAAGTAGATTAGGATAGTAATTTAAACATGACAACTAATTATAAGAAGTTTACATATGAATAGTATCATTTACTGTATTATATTTCACTTTGTTTCATTTCATTTGATTTCATTCCATCTTAACCAATGCATTTAACAAACATTATCATTTAGTAGCATGATTAGGTTACACCATAATAGAATAGAAATATTATACACTTAAAGATACATCATTTTCACCATATAGCATAAGAATATCAATCATATAGTTTGTTTTATTTAAAAACATTAGTTAGAATATGTTATATTTCACATCACCCATTTCAGAAAGAGACGTAACTTATTACCCATTTCACCAAGGGACATAATTCATCTCACATCAATTTCATTTCACATAGGTAAACTACATCTCTTAAATTAGATAAATATTAGGAGTAATGTAAGCTTATTTTAGAATTAATATGACAGATAGATTAACACATTAAATATATATTTGTAGAACTAGTATTAGTATGTCATTATTTAGAATAATATGTCAGTAGAATAGAGTGGTTAATAATACCAGGGTACAAACCATCAACCCGTTTTTCTTACATGTAAATATGTTGTAAATACTTGACGTGTGCAACGGTTGATGCACAGTCATTAGGCTCAACTCTGTCAAACTGAGCCAAGCTTGTACAGTGTCACTCCAAGGTTTTTAAATAACTATGAGAGTGAAAGTTATGTGACAGAAATGAAGGTAAAAGATGTATGACAAAAGTGGGGGTGAAAGATGTGTGACAGAAATGAGGATGAAAGATGTGTGACAAAAGTGAGGGTAAAAGAAGTGTGACAGAAATGAGGATGAGAGATGTGTGACAGAAATGAGAATGAAAGATGTGTGACAGAAATGAGGGTAAAAGATGTGTGCCAATAGTGAGGGTAAAAGAAGTATGACAGAAATGAGGATGAAAGATTTGTGACAGAAGTGTGAAAGTGAGAGCAAAGGTAAAATATACAGGAGAGAGTGAGAGCAGTCAGCGGATGTTTTCTGCCGCTCAACAAGACTTTTTAATTTTGTTGCCGTAAGGTGTAAGTTTCAATGTTGGAAATGTGTTATAATGAATGTATTTTGTGTATTTTAGTTTAGAATTATAGTGAAAGTATTTTGAGTCTCATAAGACAGAAACATATCACAGATTTGTATTATACACATGTTTGTGACCACAGTTAAATGAATTATGGCACTTGAAAAACTAACTTACATACACATGATAGTTAGATACACATGTTAAAGGTTAGATTATACTTTTAATTACATCCAAACACACAAACAACCAGAAAAACAAACATATAAATTGCATACACTTTTATTAGATCAAATGGAGATAACTCCGGGTCAGGGGACATAATAGACAACGAAACACTAACTTAACAGTGGAATGTGACTTTACACGCGGAAGCGAGATAGGTAAAGCCTGTCGCTCACAGCTTGTGTAATGGTTGCTTAATATTATATGGGGGACATGAAGCAATTCATGTGTTGACCTTCAGAAAGTCAACTTTGTATGGGTAGTGAGTTAATTTACTATTTGAGGGCAGGTCTTATAAGACAACGGTCCGGTTCAGACATACCTCTAATTAATATAATATTGCAATTGAGAATAGGGCTCACGCCAACCAGACAAGTTTGTGGCGATTGCCAGTAGCCAAGTAAAGTGATGCTACATTGTGACATTAGTCAGTAGGTCTATTAAATAGCCCAAAGCCAGGTTATCTACAGTCTTTGACAAAAATTAGACACACTAATTTTTTTTAGAAACCTCTTGCGTCACAACCAATGAGTCAAAGTTGATGACGCAACACAGGAGGGGTGGGTGTGTGTCAAAGACTGCCTCATGATAGAACACCACCAGGACGTGGGGTCAACCTCAGATAGAGTGGAGAGAACATGGTGCCCGGGATCGGGGCAGGATAGATAATAAAAAAAGGGGGACTATTAACTAGTCCTCACACGAAGGCGTTGACCAGATAGTTAGCACTACTGGTCACGACAGAATCACGCCTGCGTGATAGGAACGATTAGCACTCAAAGCAAAGCCAGCTAATAGGGGCGTGCTAACTGACCTAGCACGCAGGGAGCCGAAGGGCGTATGAAGGTCCTTCCGTGAGGCGTGTAGCAACGGCGAGTGAAGCAAGTCAGACTGGGGACTGACTCTGTAGTGTTCACATCGTGTAGAATAGATATGTGTTTTCATATAGCCTAGTAGATAGAGAATAGCTATAGGGGTTAGGAAAACTATTGATAGAGAATATTGTGACTTTATGTGTGATTAGATAGCGACTGTTGTGCAATTGTAAAGAGCCAACGGCAATAAAATGTACCATTTCATTCCTCGCACACGACTTGCAAGTCTATTGTATGGTGTGGGAGAAGTAATCCGATGATGCCTGAAACATGAGTTGTTGACATTAACCATCTAAAATGAGTACCAGGTTAACCATCTAAAATGAGTACCAGGTTAACCATCTAAAATGAGTACCAGGTTAACCATCTAAAATGGGTGCAAGGTTAACCATCTAAAATGGGTGCCACAACATGTCTTGGGAAGTAATGGCAACCAGTGTGTGACTGCCCATATCACCCACCCAGGGCCCACATCACCCACCCAGGGCCCACATCACCCACCCAGGGCCCACATCACCCACCCAGGGCCCACAGCACCCACCCAGGGAACACATCACCCACCCAGGGCCCACAGCACCCACCCAGTGCCCATCTATCGATACAAATATGGGGCTAGCACCCAGTGCCCACAGCCACATTGGGGTGTTATAGGGGCCTTGACCCTCTGACCTCTCTCCTAGGCCGGTCTTCCCAGATATGGACAGTGCGTCTGTTCAGCAGCATACCCCACCTGATCCCTAGAGCCTTCACCATATCAGCTTTATCATAAAGTAGCTCTCTGCCCAGAGCAGCAGCAGCCAGTCTACCAGCCTATTAGTCTATTATCAAGACACAGTTATGGGAATGTCCCGAATGCTGTGATGTCGGTTCGTAAATCAATCAATCAATCAAGACACAGTTAGCCTATTATCTAGGCACAGTTAGCCTATTATATAGGCACAGTTAGCCTATTATCTAGGCACAGTTAGCCTATTATCAAGACACAGTTAGTTAGCCTATTATCAACGAATGAACGAACAAATGAACGAACGAACAATCTTTATTTTCAAAGGGTTAAGAATTGGGCATGCAAGCCCATCTGACATTCTGCCCTTCTTCTCTATTTCCTCTCATATATTTTTTCTTTAAACATCACTTATGAAGTAAATCTTTGACAACAAAAGAACAATATGCATTAAAACGCATAAAAAATAATCAATAATACACTGACTCACTGAGGCAATGTTTAACATGGGCATTATAAATACCTAAGGAAGGTGTAACACGCCGTACATATGGGAATGTTTTTTGACTAATCGTTTGAGATAATTTACCATTATTGTCTTTTTTTCTATTGTTGTTTGTCTTTGTTTTTTGTTTATGGGGGAGTATAGTCTGTACTGAGGTAGTGTTCAAACAGGTTGCGAATGTATGTATAATGATTGGTGGTGTCTTTGATTTCTTATCAAGGCACAGTTAGCCTATTATCAAGGCTCAATCTATTATTGTTATACAAATCAACTAACAAAAAGCAACTTCAGAAGCAGACGTGAAATAAACCCCAAGATCATTGAGTACAACTGTAGTACGTGACAGGCCAGGATGAAGAGTTAAGTGACAGGCCAGGATGAAGGGTTACGTGACAGGCCAGGATGAAGAGTTACGTGACAGGCCAGGATGAAGAGTTATGTGACAGGCCAGGATGAAGAGTTACGTGACAGGCCAGGATGAAGAGTTATGTGACAGGCCAGGATGAAGAGTTATGTGACAGGCCAGGATGAAGAGTTACGTGACAGGCCAGGATGAAGAGTTACGTGACAGGCCAGGATGAAGAGTTACGTGACAGGCCAGGATGAAGGGTTACGTGACAGGCCAGGATGAAGAGTTACGTGACAGGCCAGGATGAAGAGTTACGTGACAGGCCAGGATGAAGAGTTACGTGACAGGCCAGGATGAAGAGTTACGTGACAGGCCAGGATGAAGAGTTACGTGACAGGCCAGGATGAAGGGTTACGTGACTTGCTAGGAATAAAGATCACAGGTAAGATCACTCTCTCTTAAACTTTCTGTGTGTAGGTCAGCATGGCTACAAGTGTATAAAAACGTGTGTTCTTAAAAATCTGGTGTGCTGATGTCGAGGTAAGGTGATCAACCCTTATACTGGACAGATGGACTAAAATCCTTGACCTATCGTCCTTGACTTCGGGACGTAAATTACAAGTACCTAAGAAGTCGGAGTGGCTTTGCCTGATGGCGAGGGACACTGGTGACTAGGGGAAGCTAATCCACACACAAAAATCCAGTCCAGTGCTACTAGAAGTAGTAGCAGGTGTGTAGACTACGATGAGTTCAAAGAGAGAGTCAACGCCAACAAAACAAAGACTTGCCAGGATGAAAGATCACATGATTTGCCAGGATGAAAGATCACATGATTTGCCAGGATGAAAGATCACATGATTTGCCAGGATGAAAGATCACATGATTGCCAGGATGAAAGATCACATGTCTTGCCAGGATGAAAGATGATATGTCTTGCCAGGATGAAAGATGATATGTCTTGCCAGGATGAAAGATCACATGATTTGCCAGGATGAAAGATCACATGATTTGCCAGGATGAAAGATCACATGTCTTGCCAGGATGAAAGATGATATGTCTTGCCAGGATGAAAGATGATATGTCTTGCCAGGATGAAAGATCAGATGTCTTGCTAGGATGAAAGATCAGATGACTTGCCAGGATGAAAGATCACATGTCTTGCCAGGATGAAAGATGATATGTCTTGCCAGGATGAAAGATCACATGTCTTGCCAGGATGAAAGATCACATGATTTGCCAGGATGAAAGATCACATGATTTGCCAGGATGAAAGATCACATGATTTGCCAGGATGAAAGATCACATGATTTGCCAGGATGAAAGATCACATGATTTGCCAGGATGAAAGATCACATGTCTTGCCAGGATGAAAGATGATATGTCTTGCCAGGATGAAAGATGATATGTCTTGCCAGGATGAAAGATCACATGATTTGCCAGGATGAAAGATCACATGATTTGCCAGGATGAAAGATCACATGTCTTGCCAGGATGAAAGATGATATGTCTTGCCAGGATGAAAGATGATATGTCTTGCCAGGATGAAAGATCAGATGTCTTGCTAGGATGAAAGATCAGATGACTTGCCAGGATGAAAGATCACATGTCTTGCCAGGATGAAAGATGATATGTCTTGCCAGGATGAAAGATCACATGTCTTGCCAGGATGAAAGATCACATGATTTGCCAGGATGAAAGATCACATGATTTGCCAGGATGAAAGATCACATGTCTTGCCAGGATGAAAGATGATATGTCTTGCCAGGATGAAAGATGATATGTCTTGCCAGGATGAAAGATCAGATGTCTTGCTAGGATGAAAGATCACATGACTTGCCAGGATGAAAGATCACATGTCTTGCCAGGACAAAAGATCACGACTTGCCAGGATGAAAGATGAATATGTCTTGCCAGCATGAAAGATCACATGTCTTGCCAGGATGAAAGATCACATGTCTTGCCAGGATGAAAGATCAGATGACTTGGCAGGATGAAAGATCACATGACTTGCCAGGATAAAGCAGTGAGGGACTGAACTCAAGATGTGTACAGAGGAAGGCAGAACCATACGTTTAGTTTGTACCTAACTTCAAAGCCTACCTTGCTAATCCTGGAGGGGTGCAGTTTGACAGTAACATGGGAGACATCAAAATATCTGGACAATGTTCTCTGGTGACAAAAAAAAAAGATACAATAATATATAATAAACAATAACTGAGTACAATAAACAATAACAGAGTACAATAAACATTGTAACTAAAGTGTCTTGTTGTTTGTTTGTCACATCCAAACGATCAACCACGATACTTTATATTTGTCAACAGAACCGACATCTTTGCACTCCAGACACATATGTCAGTGTCCAGTCTCTACTAGTAGACATAAAACAAGATGCAAGCCAATTGTTCCCTGTGTAGTTCCCTGTTGCCACAAGTTCCCTGTTCATACATTTGTTCCGTTCATACATTAGTTCCCTGTCTTGCCACAGTTGTTTCCTGTTGCCACAGTTGTTCCTTGTTCACACAATAGTTCCCTGTTGCCACTGTAGTTCCCTGTTCCTATATTACTAGAGCTAGTTTATTAACTACCGAAATATTCATAAATGTATCTGAATCACAGAATTCTCTTCACCAAATATCATGTTGTCATGACAACATTTCATATTTCATGAATGTTGTTTGCTTAATCTGTTGAAATATTTGGTCTCTAAGATCTCACAGCAAACAGATGCACACAACTGTGGAATAAATAATGATTTTATGATGTATTACCATATTTCTACAAATATTGTTACGACCACACGTGAGTCAGGGCAGTTTGCAAACTCAAGATGGTGAACATAATCATGTGACCAAGTTGCATAAAATATAAAATTCATTGCAACCATTCATTGTGGCTCTGGGCTATTTCAAAATCCTATGACTTTGTTCAATTTGTTGATGAGTTGTCCACAACTTCCCAGTCACTTTTGTGCCAACATCTATGGTTGTTTACAGGCATAAGGATCGACTTCATTGCACCAAATTTGATCATCCCATATGGATCAGTCTTGTTCTACAGGGCCACTTGCTGAAAACTCGCATACAGCACAAATACCATGGCTCCAGTGAGGACCCACAGGCGTCCCAGAATATTCCAATCTGTGAACCAAACAATGAAACCCAAATATAAAGCCACAACTAGAATATTCCCACCTGTGAACCAAACAATGAAACCCAAATACAAAGCCACAACTAGAATATTCCCACCTGTGAACCAAACAATGAAACCCAAATACAAAGCCACAACTAGAATATTCCCACCTGTGAACCAAACAATGCAGCCCAAATACAAAGCCACAACTAGAATATTCCCACCTGTGAACCAAACAATGCAGCCCAAATACAAAGCCACAACTAGAATATTCCCACCTGTGAACCAAACAATGCAGCCCAAATACAAAGCCACAACTAGAATATTCCCACCTGTGAACCAAACAATGCAGCCCAAATACAAAGCCACAACTAGAATATTCCCACCTGTGAACCAAACAATGCAGCCCAAATACAAAGCCACAACTCCGGGAGGAAAGTTGGGTGGTGCGGCAACTTCTCTAAGAAGACCGTCACAAACATACATGGCAATGTGAGCCAATCATGTTACAGATCTCTGGCCAGAAAACTGTCAAGTCAATGATGAGAAGTCGTCTAAAATGTTGACTTCTCATCCTTGATTTAGAGATGTAAATTACAAGTACGTGAAATGTTGTAGTGTGTTCACCTGATGGCAAGGGACACTTAGGGAAAGCTAATCCACAGGCAAACATCAGTCCAGTGTACTCCCCAGTAGTGGCAGCCACTTGAAGTAGTAGCACGTGTATGGACTACGCTTGGGTCCAAAGCAAGCATACACAAGAAGAACAAGACATGTAACAGCAAGAACAAGACATGTAACAACAAGAACAAGACATGTAACAACAAGAACAAGACATGTAACAACAAGAACAAGACATGTAACAACAAGAACAAGACATGTAACAACAAGAACAAGACATGTAACAACAAGAACAAGACATGTAACAACAAGAACAAGACATGTAACAACAAGAACAAGACATGTAACAACAAGAACAAGACATGTAACAACAAGAACAAGACATGTAACAACAAGAACAAGACATGTAACAACAAGAACAAGACATGTAACAACAAGAACAAGACATGTAACAACAAGAACAAGACATGTAACAACAAGAACAAGACATGTAACAACAAGAACAAGACATGTAACTGACTGGAGGTGACAGAGTCATGTAGCGGATGCAGAAGCCCCCAGCAACAAGCACAACATCTCGGCTCAGAATCAACGCTGTCATAGGCACTGAAACAGAATAATACACGATATATATGCAGCTGAAATATTCATGGAAAGTTTAACTATTACTCTAGCCCAAATTATAACCAGCTGAAATCTAAATATAAATCTACATCTATATCTATAAAACAGAGTGTATGTTTGTGGGTTTGTGGGTCTTGGATGCGTTCGATAACGGTACATCCGATTGAGATGAAATTTTCTACACGTCTTCCTTTCATTCCTGTGCAACCGACTATAATAATTTCTTAATGTAAAATCTTCTACTTATTTAATAACATTTACTTTTCCATTTTCATTATATAATGGTTATATAGCAGGGGGACTTCACTCTAGAAAAGTTATTTCAAGGGGCATAACTTTTAATAACATTTCTATATACTTTATAGTCATATTGTTGGACTTACCTGCACTATTGTTAAACTCTTTGTCTATAGTTATTTTTAGGCATAT
Source organism: Cepaea nemoralis (assembly GCA_014155875.1). Taxonomy (NCBI): domain Eukaryota; kingdom Metazoa; phylum Mollusca; class Gastropoda; order Stylommatophora; family Helicidae; genus Cepaea; species Cepaea nemoralis. The sequence continues at coordinate 114,173 of JACEFZ010015206.1, forward strand.
GAGTTATATTAAATAATGATATAATCTTTAAGGTATTTTTAAAGTTTGCATAAAAATAATGCATTATGCATAACATTTTAACCCATCTTTTTCTGCTTACAAAACTTATCAACTGTCATGTCGGTGATTAAAAACAGTTTTCATTAAAAATAATGAATGGTGTGTGGAAGGACATTCTTTTAAGTTACTGTGCGCCAGGAGCTGGGCGAAACCACGCCGGGTCAGATAGATATACAGATAGTAGGGAACGGAAGCTTATTTGACTACTTATATGAATGAATTAAATGACATGCTCCCTACCAGGTGAACCTACCAGGTGAGGACTGGGTGAAGCCGGGCCGGGACAGACAGACAGACAGACAGACAGATAGACAGACAAACAGATCGTCGGGAACGGGAGAGCTTATATGACTACGTATATGAATAAAATGAGATGCTCCCCACCAGGGACTGGGTGAAGCCGGGTCAGACAGACAGACAGATAGTCGGGAACGGGAGAGCTTATATGACTACTTATATTAATTAAATGAGATGCTCCCCACCAGGGACTGGGTGAAGCCGGGCCGGGTCAGCCAGACAGACAGACAGACAGACAAACAAGCAGACAGACAGACTGATAGATAGATAGATCCCCTCCAGGGCCTGGGTGAAGCCGGGCCGGGTCAGCTAGTATTTCTATAAAATATATCTAGCCAAAATATTCATTAAAAGTTGAACTCTAACTATCAATTTAGCTCAAAATATTCATAAAAAATGGAACTATCTAATTATCGGTCTCCCTGGCCAAGGAGTTAATGACATTGTTCGTAATCCCGTATAACCATGTGGGGGAAACAGCAGCTGTGAGAATTGGCAGCGGTTCGCGCCGAACTGGTAACTTACAGGGGTATGTGAGCCAGTTGTTCAGAAAGCAATGGCAAACTACTTAACATAAAATTTGCCTAGTACATCAACAGCAGCTGAAAAATGCTGGTGTTCACTGCAACATCCTGTAAGGGATATGCAACACACACACAAAAAACTATCAATTTAACACAACATATATCCAGCCAAAATATTTATCAAAAATGGAACTAACTATCAATTTAGCACAAATTTATATGCACCCAAAATATTCACCAAGCGTCGAAATATGTAACTATCAATTTAGCTCAAAATATATCAAGCTGACATATTCATCGAAAGTCAAACTATCTAACTATAAAGATTGTAGTTCAATAGATTCTTCAAAATTGTAGGTCAGTAGAATACTTCAAGATTGTAGGTCAGTAGAATACCTCAAGATTGTAGGTCAGTAGAATACCTGAACCCGGGAAGGTTAACCCGGTCAACAAATGCCCGCAGAAGTCAGATGTGTTGGCCACAATGCGCAGCTCCACTGTAAACAGTTACAACGTAATCACACCCAAAAAAGACTCTGGATAAACGCAGAAGAAGAATACCTCAAGATTGTAGGTCAGTAGAATACCTCAAAATTGTAGGTCAGTAGAATACCTCAAGATTGTAGGTCAGTAGAATACCTCAAGATTGTAGGTCAGTAGAATACCTCAAGACTGTAGGTCAGTAGAATACTCAAGATTGTGGGTCAGTAGAATACCTCAAGACTGAAGGTCAGTAGAATACCTCAAGATTGTAGGTCAGTAGAATACCTCAAGACTGTAGGTCAGTAGAATACCTCAAGACTGTAGGTCAGTAGAACACCTCAAGACTGTAGGTCAGTAGAATACCTCAAGACTGTAGGTCAGTAGAACACCTCAAGACTGTAGGTCAGTAGAATACCTCAAGATTGTAGGTCAGTAGAATACCTCAAGATTGTAGGTCAGTAGAATACCTCAAGATTGTAGGTCAGTAGAATACCTAAAGATTGTAGGTCAGTAGAATACTTCAAAATTGTAGGTCAGTACAAAACTTCAAGACTGTAGGTCAGTAGAATACCTCAAGATTGTAGGTCAGTAGAATACTTAAAAATTGTAGGTCATTAGAATACTTCAAGATTGTAGGTCAGTAGAATAGATACATACTAACCCGACATCAGAGCAACACAACCACACACTGACCTGGTATTAGACCAACAGAGGTCAGGGAGATGGTGAGAAAACTGACCAGCAGCTTGTCCGCCAGCGGGTCCAATGCCATACCCAGCGCAGTCGTCTGGTTTTTGAAGTTTCGGGCGATGTAACCGTCCAGCTGCAACATACAAAGGTCACAGTCAAGGTCATCAATGGCAGATGCTAATCTAGGAGTCTAGGTTCTTATTCAACTTCACACAGGGATGACCCCCACCCAGAGCAAGGGCAGGGATGACCCCCACCCAGAGCAAGGGCAGGGATGACCCCCACCCAGAGCAAGGGCAGGGATGACCCCACCCAGACAAAAGGCAGAGATTACCCCACAGAGTGTATGTGCTGGAAGGAAGAAAGCCAACCCTCTCTGTCCAAACACGGATTCCCCCTCCTCCTGCTAATGAATGCAGCAATATCCACAGCACAGCCTCCAGGATCAACTGACTGGTCTGTTGTGGTAATTCTCTGGAAGCCCACAGCCGCCCGTCCCCTGAAGCTTCAACAGACCAGCGTCATTGGCACCTTTCCGTCTTGACAGACGATAGTTTGGTACATTGTGCTTTAAAAAGGCTTAATAACTACGATCCATGGCGGTGGCGAGTGTGGCTGGGAAGGCCAATTCTTGCTGTAAATGTTTGCCCACAGTAGGTGCATGTGAAAACATGGTCATTTCCACCATTTTGCACCATCTTACGTCTCTCACGCTCTGTGTGTGCTTTATCTACAATCATTTTCTCCTTTGTCTTTATTCCGTTTCTGATAGTTGTCCTCCATGCAACATGCAACACGTTCAGCACGAGGACAAACCCCAAGTTGAGGGCCAAGTCAAATCTAGCAAGAATTGCTGGTGAGATCGAGGATCTTAAGCCAGAAGGTTTGCCACAAACCCAGTAAACCCCAAATTATTACACATGAAACAGCATCATCATCATCATCATCATCATCAGGTGAGTGATCCCGATTCTCTACACCTTGTTATGACTGTTCACATCTTGCCATCTCCAGCTGAGTATATCTATTCGTGTGATGTTCCTCCATGCCATGAGAAAAGGCTGTCAAGAATCTTCTCTCACTGGTTTCCTCTGTTTCTTTTTCCACAAATCTTCCATGTATTACAAAGGGTTCCATCTGTTCTCTTCTAAGAAAACAATGATGAACAGTCATTGATTTAAAACATGACACTCTGCATGTGTAAAGCGTGTAACATTTCTGCAAGCCTATAGTGCGGTTATTTACATACTACATGCTTATTGTGTAACATTCTTTACATTCTGTCAATTATTTACATTATTCTGTACAACTCATGATTTTCTGTATGCTAATTCTGTACAACTCATGATTTTCTGTATGCTAATTCTGTACAACTCATGATTTTCTGTATGCTAATTCTGTACAACTCATGATTTTCTGTACGCTAATTCTGTACAACTCATGATTTTCTGTACGCTAATTCTGTAAAACTCATGATTTTCTGTATGCTAATTATGTAAAGCCGGTCTCTCTGGCTGAGGGGTTACAACACTTTCTCCGTAATCCCGTTTATCACGCAGAGTCTCGTAGTGGACAAGAACTGGGAGCGGTTCGTCCCCTGCTGGTGACTTGCGGGATAACTGAGCCGGCCGCTCAGAAAGCAATGGCAAACTACTGAGCATAATCTTGCCAAGAAATCAACAGACAGCTGAAAGATGCTGCTGTTGACAGCGATGTCTGTAAAGGATATGCAAATTTAAAAAAAAAAAAAAAATTATGTAAAACTCATGATTTTCTGTATGCTAATTCTGTAAAATTAATTATGCTCTGTATGCTAATTCTGTAAAACTCATGATTTTCTGTATGCTAATTCTGTAAAACTCATGATTTTCTGTATGCTAATTCTGTAAAACTCATGATTTTCTGTATACAAATTCTGTAAAATTAATTATGTTCTGTATGCTAATTCTGTAAATCTCATGATTTTCTGTATGCTAATTCTGTAAAACTCATGATGTTCTGTATGCTTATTCTGTTACAGTGTCTTAAACTAGCAGTCATCTGTTACGATGTGTACTTATTAATGCATCTCATAGATTATCTGAACGCTAACTTGTCCGTCACAAATGTTCCAATTAGCGATGCCTCGGAAGCCAACAGATCTGAATATGAAGTCCCTATAAGAGAAGTGTCTAGGTCTGTTACTTGCTCCTGCCACACCAGCAACCATGGTAGTATAGTTGCCAGCACACTCTCCTGCAGGTCGTGTCTGTGAACCTGATCGAGGCAGGGATGTTTTCTCATAGACTTGGGCTCCCAGATCAACCCAGTCTACGAATGGGCACCAGGTGATTTCCTGGGAAGACAAGTGTCCGCATGATACTGGACCCAGCACCCATCCTGTGTTGAATGGACCCAGCACCCATCCTGTGTTGACTGGACCCAGCACCCATCCTGTGTTGACTGGACCCAGCACCCATCCTGTGTTGACTGGACTTAGCACCCGTCCTGTGTTGACTGGACCCAGCACCCATCCTGTGTTGACTGGACCCAGCACCCATCTTGTGTTGACTGGACCCAGCACCCATCCTGTGTTGACTGGACCCAGCACCCATCCTGTGTTGACTGGACCCAGCACCCATCCTGTGTTGACTGGACCCAGCACCCATCCTGTGTTGACTGGAGCCAGCACCCATCCTGTGTTGACTGGACCCAGCACCCATCATGTTTTGACTGGACCCAGCACCCATCCTGTGTTGACTGGACCCAGCACCCATCCTGTGATGACTGGACCCAGCACCCATCCTGTGTTGACTGGACCCAGCCCCCATCCTGTGTTGACTGGACCCAGCACCCATCAGTGTGGGCTGAGAATCAGACACGAGTGTTGTGGTGACTTGAGTTCTAGTCAGCCACCTCAAGGTGACAGTGCCTGCAGTCTCCTCCATCTTCAAACTTGACAAACAACACAAAACTCCAGCTAAATGACATATGATTTTTCATAAAGCTGTCTCACAAACATACCCCACACATGCCAACAATACAAGTGACGTACCATGTCTGTGATGCCAGCAGCAATAAACAGACCGCATGCCAGACCATACGACTCGTTGACCACCAGGTAAGCCAGGACTGGGGCAGATGCCATTCGCATCGTCGTCAGCAGGTTCGGGATGGTCCTGACGTCCTCCCGCTGTTGAAGCAGGACAGATTCATAGAATGAGGACCAAGAAAACAATGAGAAGAAATCAGAGACCTCATCAAACCTCTAACTGACAGCTATTTTATTTTGGTGTCTCATAGATGTATCTCAGGTCACCATGTATCAAACCTCTGATGGCAGCTTACTTATTTTTGTTAACTAGATATCATTCTAGTCTCTTTACATGTCTATTCTGACTCCAGATCATTAGGAATGTTTACTGACTCCAGCACCATTAGGAATATTTACTGACTCCAGCACCATTAGGAATATTTACTGACTCCAGCACCATTATTAATATTTACTGACTCCAGCACCATTAGGAATATTTACTGACTCCAGCACCATTAGGAATGTTTACTGACTCCAGCACCATTAGGAATGTTTACTGACTCCAGCACCGTTAGAAATGTTTACTGACTCCAGATCATTAGGAATATTTACTGACTCCAGCACCGTTAGGAATGTTTACTGACTCCAGCACCATTAGGAATGTTTACTGACTCCAGCACCATTAGGAATATTTACTGACTCCAACACCGTTAGGAATGTTTACTGACTCCAGTACCGTTAGGAATATTTACTGACTCCAGCACCATTAGGAATGTTTACTGACTCCAGCACCATTAGGAATGTTTACTGACTAGCACTATTAGGAATATTTACTGACTCCAGCACCATTATGAATATTTACTGACTCCAGCACCATTAGGAATGTTTACTGACTCCAGCACCATTAGGAATGTTTACTGACTCCAACACCATTAGGAATGTTTACTGACTCCAGATCATTAGGAATGTTTACTGACTCCAGCACCATTAGGAATGTTTACTGACTCCAGCACCATTAGGAATATTTACTGACTCCAGCACCATTAGGAATGTTTACTGACTCCAGCACCATTAGGAATATTTACTGACTCCACCACCATTAGGAATATTTACTGACTCCAGCACCATTAGGAATGTTTACTGACTCCAGCACCATTAGGAATATTTACTGACTCCAGCACCATTAGGAATGTTTACTGACTCCAGCACCATTAGGAATGTTTACTGACTCCAGCACCATTAGGAATATTTACTGACTCCAGCACCATTAGGAATATTTACTGACTCCAGCACCATTAGGAATGTTTACTGACTCCAGCACCATTAGGAATGTTTACTGACTCCAGATCATTAGGAATGTTTACTGACTCCAGCATCATTAGGAATGTTTACTGACTCCAGCACCATTAGGAATGTTTACTGACTCCAGCACCATTAGGAATGTATACTGACTCTAGCACTATTAGGAATGTTTACTTACTCCAGCACCATTAGGAATGTTTACTGTCTCCAGTACCATTAGGAATATTTACTGACTCCAGCATCATTAGGAATATTTACTGACTCCAGTACCATTAGGAATATTTACTGACTCCAGCACCATTAGGAATATTTACTGACTCCAGCACCAGTAGGAATATTTACTGACTCCAGCACCATTAGGAATGTTTACTGACCCCAGCACCATTAGGAATATTTACTGACTCCAGCACCATTAGGAATATTTACTGACTCCAGCACCATTAGGAATATTTACTGACTCCAGCACCATTAGGAATGTTTACTGACTCCAACACCGTTAGGAATGTTTACTGACTCCAGATCAATAGGAATGTTTACTGACTCCAGCACCGTTAGGAATATTTACTGACTGCAGATCATTAGGAATGTTTACTGACTCCAGCACCGTTAGGAATATTTACTGACTCCAGCACCATTAGGAATGTTTACTGACTCTAAGCACTATTAGAAATGTTTACTGACTCCAGCCACCATTAGGAATGTTTACTGTCTCCCAGCACCATTAGAAATATTTACTGACTCCTAGCATCATTAGAATATTACTGACTCCAGCACCATTAGGAATATTTACTGACTCCAGCACCATTAGGAATGTTACTGACTCCAGCACCATTAGGAATGTTTACTGACTCCAGCACCCATTAGGAATGTTTACTGACTCCAGATCATTAGGAATGTTTACTGACTCCAGCACCGTTGGAATATTTACTGGACTCCAGCACCAGTAGGAATGTTTACTGACTCCATGCACCATTAGGAAATGTTTACTGACTCCAGCATCATTAGGAATGTTTACTGAGCTCCAGATCAATTAGGAATGTTTACTGACTCCAGCACCATTAGGAATGTTTACTGACTCCAGCACCATTAGGAATATTTACTGACTCCAGCACCATGAGGAATATTTACAGACTCCAACACCGTTAGGAATGTTTACTGACCCCCTCCAGTACCATTAGGAATATTACTGACTCCAGCACCATTAGGATGTTTACTGACTCCAGCACCATTAGGGAATGATTTACTGACTAGCACCATTAGGATATTTACTGAATCCAGGCACCATTAGGAATATTTACTGACTCCAGCACCTCTAGTGAATGTTTACTGTCTCCAGTACCATTAGGAATGTTTACTGACTCCAACACCATTATGAATTGGTTACTGACTCCAGATCATTAGGAATGTTTACTGACTCCAGCACCGTTAGGGAAATATTTACTGACTCAGATCATTAGGAATGTTACTGACTCCAGCACTGTTAGGAATATTTACTGACTCACGCACCATTAGGATATGTTTACTGACTCTCAGCACCTATTAGGGAATGTTTACTGACTCCGGGCACTATTAGGATGTTTACTGACTCCAGCATCATTAGGAATGTTTACTGACTCCAGTACCATTAGGAATATTTACTGACTCCAGCACCATTAGGAATGTTTACTGACTCTAGCACTAGATCATTAGGAATGTTTACTGACTCCAGCACCGTTAGGAATATTTACTGACTCCAGCACCATTAGGAATGTTTACTGACTCCAGCACCATTAGGAATGTTTACTGACTCCAGCATCATTAGGAATGTTTACTGACTCCAGATCATTAGGAATGTTTACTGACTCCAGCACCGTTAGGAATATTACTGACTCCAGCACCATTAGGAATATTTACTGACTCCAGCACCATGAGGAATATTTACAGACTCCAACACTGTTAGGAATGTTTACTGACTCCAGTACCATTAGGAATATTTACTGACTCCAGCACCAATAGGAATGTTTACTGACTCCAGCACCATTAGGAATGTTTACTGACTAGCACCATTAGGAATATTTACTGACTCCAGCACCATTAGGAATATTTATTGACTCCAGCACCATTAGGAATGTTTACTGTCTCCAGTACCATTAGGAATGTTTACTGACTCCAGCACCGTTAGGAATATTTACTGACTCCAGATCATTAGGAATGTTTACTGACTCCAGCACCATTAGGAATGTTTACTGACTCTAGCACTATTAGGAATGTTTACTGACTCCAGTACCATTAGGAATGTTTACTGTCTCCAGCACCATTAGGAATATTTACTGACTCCAGCACCATTAGGAATGTTTACTGACTCCAGCACCATTAGGAATGTTTACTGACTCCAGCACCATTAGGAATGTTTACTGACTCCAGCGCCATTAGGAATGTTTACTGACTCCAGCGCCATTAGGAATGTTTACTGACTCCAGCGCCATTAGGAATGTTTACTGACTCCAGCGCCATTAGGAATGTTTACTGACTCCAGCGCCATTAGGAATGTTTACTGACTCCAGCACCATTAGGAATGTTTACTGACTCCAGCACCATTAGGAATGTTTACTGACTCCAGCACCATTAGGAATGTTTACTGACTCCAGCACCATTAGGAATGTTTACTGACTCCAGCACCATTAGGAATGTTTACTGACTCCAGCACCATTAGGAATGTTTACTGACTCCAGCACCATTAGGAATGTTTACTGACTCCAGCACCATTAGGAATGTTTACTGACTCCAGCACCATTAGGAATGTTTACTGACTCCAGCACCATTAGGAATGTTTACTGACTCCAGCACCATTAGGAATGTTTACTGACTCCAGCACCATTAGGAATGTTTACTGACTCCAGCACCATTAGGAATGTTTACTGACTCCAGCATCATTAGGAATGTTTACTGACTCCAGATCATTAGGAATGTCTACTGACTCCAGCACCGTTAGGAATATCTACTGACTCCAGCACCATTAGGAATATTTACTGACTCCAGCACCATGAGGAATATTTACAGACTCCAACACCGTTAGGAATGTTTACTGACTCCAGTACCATTAGGAATATTTACTGACTCCAGCACCATTAGGAATGTTTACTGACTCCAGCACCATTAGGAATGTTTACTGACTAGCACTATTAGGAATATTTACTGACTCCAGCACCATTAGGAATATTTACTGACTCCAGCACCATTAGGAATGTTTACTGACTCCAGATCATTAGGAATGTTTACTGACTTCAGCACCATTATAAGCTATGCGGGTGATACTAGGATGCACAAGGGACACGCCAGTAGTGTGTATGCCAGAAAAAAGAGAAAAATCATGGATGGCTCAGGTTAAGGACACAAATCAGAGACAGAACACACTTGAGAACACTGGGAGAGGAGAGGAGTGAGTCAGAATGCCAGAAGAAATGTCAGACCTGTGCAGGGCGAAAGTAACATTGGACCGGGAATGCAGGAATTGGCCGGCACTAAATGGGAGATGCAACAATTGATCCACGACAATTTGTGATCTGGCGATGTAATCATCTACACAGATGGCTCTGTGCCAAGAGAAAAAGAAGTGCCTGGGGTTTGTGGCGAAGGTTGGTGGACAGTGTTTGGTGCAGGAGAGCCTGGCATATGATACCAACAACATCTAGTCTTAGAATGGAGGTGTAGGCAGTCACAGTGGCATTCCACTGACTGGAGGACAAACAGCACATGTGTATCATGATTGTAACAGTCTTTCAAAGTATGATGTGAAAGGTGAAGACAGGTATGCTTCGGGCATAGTGGCAGTCTTTCATTCAACAATCAACAATAGAAAGCATCTGATGGATGTTTCCCTCCAGGACATTCTGGTATGGTAGGAAACGAACAGGTGGACAGATTGGCAGGGGCTGCACTCCTTGGTGGTGCATGATAAGACAGATGTGGACAGATAGGCAGGGTCTGCACTCCTCGGTGGTGCATGATAAGACTAGATGTGGTCGAGGCCCTTTGGAATTGTGTGTAGTGAAATACAGGTAGATCTTCATGGCCTAGGAGAGAATGGTGCTACAGGGAGTGACCAGAGGATCTGGCCAACACTCAAAATTCTGAGGAAAGGTCAGACAGATCTTCATGGCCTGGAGAGAATGGTGCTACAGGGAGTGACCAGAGGATCTGGCCAACACTCAAAATTCTGAGGAAAGGTCAGACAGACTGCAACTGATGTTGGTTCGTGACTCAACTGCTACTGGTACTATTAAAATTGGGACTCTTCACTGGTTGTTGCAGATGAGGACAAGCACATATGGGAATGTCCTGAGTTCTGTGATAATGGTTCTTGACTCAACTCAAGCATCATTAGGGATTTTGACTGACCTAAGCGCTTTTAGGAATCTAATGCTTTCTTTTCATTTCTTGGTTACCAACTGAGGGAAACATATTCAACAAAAAGAGAGAGAGAAAGAGAGAGAGAGAGGGAGGGAAGAGGGAGAGAGAAAGAGAGCGAGAGTTGAGTTAAGAACCGACATCACTGCACTCAAGGCATTCTCATAAGCGCTCAGTCCTCATCTTCAACAGCCAGTGAAGAGTTCCAATACTAAAGTGCTAGATGTAATCTTGCTTTACCTCCGAGTAAAGACTGTCGACCAGATCCTCTGACCACCCCTTGCTGCTGCATTCTCTCTAGACCATGACAGTCTCTGCATGAATGACTTTCTCCCAGAAGGCCTTCATCACATCTGCTTTATCATGCATAAATTGACACCTTAATGATGTGGCACCAGCCAAAATGTCTGCCTTTTCATTTTCGACCACACCAGAGTGTCCTAGAAAAAAGATCCAGAAATTGCTCACAATCCATGACCTCTGAATCAATGTAAGCCATTCTGCACGAAGCATGCCAGTCTTCACCTTTATGAATCAGTTACAATCACAACATGCGTACAGGTTGTTCTCCAACCAGCGGAAAGCTGCAGTAACCGCCTTCACCTCCATTCTCAAACTTAAGGTTGTGGTGTCATATGCCAAGCTCTTCTTTACTAGACATCGGCCAGTTTTTTCAGCTATGAATCCCCAGGCACTTTTTTTTGCCTTTTAACACAGAGCCATCAGTATAGATAATGACATTGCCAGGACGCGAGTAGTAGAGAGAGAGAGAGAGAGAGAGAGAGAGAGAGAGAGAGAGAGAGAGAGAGAGAGAGAGAGAGAGAGAGAGAGAGAGAGAGAGAGAGAGAGAGAAACAAAATATATGCACATGATCATTGATAATAGAGGGGGTGGGGGAGAGAGAGGGAAAAAGAAATGAGAGATTTAAATAAACTTATTGTCAAGATTGAGGAGAGAAACTGATAAATGACATATGATGTAATCCCTTAAGGTCTGAGCGGCCTGATCTGTTGACTTCTCTTAGTCTCTCTGGCAAGAACAGGAAATTATGGATGGAAATGGACAGAAAGACAGACAATAGGGGAGGGAAGACAGAAACAGAGAGATAGATATAGGGAGAAATTGTGTTTGCAGCAAAGAGCACAGATGTGAGTGGTTGAAAGATAAAAACAAACATTATTACCGGTACTTGAAACTTGCTGCCAAGATGTCTGACGGCCTGAACTCCTTTGATTCGCTGGGTCTTAATGTGTTCTCTCAGCTTGGCTTTCTGACTCGACAAACTACTCTGTAGTCTGGAAACTCTGCCTCTAATTAACAATCTCGTCCGATCGGGGAGTCTGTACTTTGTGCTGGTAACATGAATGCCTGCATTGCTGACATCATCATCTTGGTTTCGGCTACTCCTGCCAACATATCGTTTTGCACTGTCGCTTCCAATAGCAACTCCACATCCTCGTACATCCAGTAACTGAAGAGATTTGTTTGTAATACTAAAACATCTGTCCAGCGATGCTGGCACAAAATGCCGCGTAGAAAACTGGGTACAGCTGTGCACACTTCGAGATAGGAAAGGAATGAAACAGCTGTGGCTAACAACCTCTGTGGTATTGCTTCTGTTCTGGAACGTTGCATGCCAGGAGGCAGATGTGAATCTTCGTGCAGGTGTAGGCGCCTGATGTACAGGAGTGAAGTGACTGTGGCATATCCCACACCAATGTGAATGTTTGATGTTGCTCATCTCAAACCAGGGTTTCTGGCAGGAAATCAGCAAGCCAACCCTGGACTTCAAGTGGTGACTAAGGACGCTAGCACTGACGGTCAACAACCTCATTCTCGTCGAATGCAGAAGCTAGTCTTTTTCCTTTAACAAACTACCGCTAGACTACAACTACAAAATTAGTATTATAATTTAATTTAGTAAACTACTTTAAAGTTTAAATTAAACTTATATTTGAATTTGTATATACAAGTCGGCATAGCACATTTGTGAATAGAACAACGTGTTCCATTACTGGTCGATACGAAGCTTAAATTGAAGTAAGAAACTACTCTAACTACTACTACTAACTACTACTACTAGTACTTGAACAACCATTGGCAAAGAGAGGTCCCTTCTTTGGGCTTGTCAAGCGGCCTGGCCTTGTTTGCGCTTTTGTTTTGTCCTTTGGCTTTTTTAAAGTGTTATTGTTAATGTTATTTACCAACTCAGTTGGTTTTATAAATGTTCGTAATGTAACATGGGAACAAACAACTGTAGCATTAAGTGTGGATATGATGTTAACCAAATATTTATACTGTCAACACAGAACATCTACAATAACAGAACCTGCTGAACAAATTCATCTAACGAGAGGAGGGGAGTCGCTGTGGGCGCCGCCATGTTGGTCGGCCCATGTACAGTCTAATGGACGAAATAACCTGTAAGTCTGTAAGTGGCAGGCAAGGAACAGAGAAGTTGAGCAGCTGGAGAAGGGATCTCTAATCGTTGTCTACAAAGAAGGTACACGATATGAGATGTGGAGGTGTTTTTGTTTTGTTGAAATCAGTTTTTGTTGGTTAAAATGTAGGGGAAGAACCATAACTACCAGCGAGTGACAGAGTTGTGTAAGTTTAGTTCAGTAACTTCCAGACTTGAAGACATGAAATGAGCAGGCGGACAGCAACCTAGAAATAATATAACAAAACATTTCTACACATTGCAGGGGGGACAACCATACTACAGCAACAATGCCAACAGAGATGCTGGATGAACAGATAACGTCAAAGAAGTCTGGAAATATGCTTTCTTGACCAGACTGAAGGATATGGGAGTGAAGCGGGAAACCGTCGGATATGAACATTTAATCAAGAACACATGACATACATCAGGAGCAGGACTAAAGTGTGTGCGTGTGTGTGTGTGTTTGTGTGTGTGTGGAAATGGGGGGGGGGGGGGGGTTATAGCTACGCTAGATTTCATAAGAAAATAGCAAGTTAAATGGTTTGGCCACATACCTAAGCTACCAGTACCAGCTGACAGTATAGAACAAGCAATGATGTACAGACCACATGAAACCAGAATTAGAGGCCAACCATTTAACGATGGACAAAGGGTAAAACAGTCTATGGGAATCTCGATACATGAAGCCAATAAACGGGCACTCTCACGCTGTTTATGCGTCATCTCGACACCGCAAGGTACAAGGGGAACAAGATCAGATGATGGACGGGCACTCTCCCGCTGTTTATGCTTCACCCCGACACCGCGAGGTGCAAGATCAGATGGGATGAGATGAGACATTTGATTAACCAAGACTGACACGTTCAGTCGACTTACGCTGGCGGGGATGTCACCGAGAAGATGGAACAACTCATGGACGCGTGAAGAGTCCGATGATGATGACCCTCACTAATCACTTACATTCAACATGAAAGGTTTGAAAAAGCTGACTGATCAACTTCAATAGACGGGTGAACATGGGGTAAATGAGAAATACGGTATGTACCGTTGCTTACATTGAACGTGCAGCCAAACGTGAAATAAGGAGACTGGTGTCTTGCAACAATTAACACAATCAGCTACAGCTGGCACAAGAACATAACACATACACGCGCGCACACACACACACACACACACACACACACACACACACACACACACACACATACAGATGTACACACTCATCTTTAGCATCACCATCATCATCTTCCATTTGTTTTTCCTTCAAGCGTCCTGGGGAGGAATAGTTGATATTCCAGCCCCCGCTGGGTGGTACTGGATACTCCTGGATAGTGTCACTGTCATTCAATGTGATTGTACAATGTCTTTGATGTCTTCAATATATTTTCTTCTCAGGCGTCCTCTTGCTCTCGCAGCAGATCTTCTTTGATGTAGGGTCGGCGCTGGTAATTGATGGTGTTGCATTCTAACGAGATGGTCAAAGTATTTGATCTTCTGTCTTTCAATACACTACATATGTCACAAGGTGTTGATTCCACTGTCTGTATGATAACATTTCTAATTCGACCTCGGATAATTCAGTTGGCATCTCTATTCAAACATCTAATCTCGCAGGTGTTGAATTTGTGTATGGGTGATTTGGATAATGCCCAAGTGTGACATTGGTAGCATAGGGCTGGTAAAAATACGCTGTTTATTATCTGCTGCCTTGCGGACATCTGGTATATTTGAATGTTTCAGTATGGTTGATAGTTGATGTATAAGTGCAACTTGCCTTTTGACATCTGATTTCAATTTCTCTGACTATTCTGAGAGCCTCTATCATCATAATTCCTAGATATTTGAATTCTTTAACTTGTTTCAGAGATTGGCTCATAAATATGATCATTTTCGCAACGTTCTCATTCTAGAGGATGCAGTTGGGGCATAAATATGATTATTTGCACAACGTGCTCATTCTATAGGAAGCTGTTGGCTCATAAATATGATCATATGCGCAACGTGCTCACTTTAGAAGAAACAGTCGGGGCATAAATGTGATAATTTGCGCTACGTGCTCACAATAGAAGAGGCATTTGGGGCATTAATATGATCATTTGTGCAACGTGCTCACTCTAGAAGAAGCATTTGGGGCATAAATATGATCATTTGCGCATCATGCTCACTATAGAAGTAGCACATGGGGCATAAATATGATCATTTGCGCAACGTGCTCACTATAGAAGAAGCAGTTGGGGCATAAATATGATCATTTGCGCAACGTGCTCATTCTAGAGGAAGCACTCGGGGCACAAATATGATCATTTCGAAACGTGCTCTCTATAGAAGAGGCAGTTTGGGGCATAAATACGATCATTTCCTTAACATGCTCACTCTAGAAGAGGCAGTTGGGGCATACTTATGATCACGTGCGCGACGTGCTCACTATAGAAGAAGCAGTCGGGGCATAAATCCGATCATTTGCGCAACGTTCTCACTATAAAAAAGCATTTGTGGCATAAAAATGATCATTTGCTCAACATGTTCATTCTAGAGGAAGGAGTCGGGACATAAATATGATCATTTTCAAAACTTGCTCTCTATAAAAGAAGCAGGTGTGGGCATAAATATGGTCATTTCCGCATCGCACTCACTATAGAAGAAGCAGTTGCGACATAAAGAAGATCATTTGCGCAACGTGCTCACTATAGACGTAGCAGTTGCGACATAAAGAAGATCCTTTGCGCAACGTGCTCACTATAGAAGAAGCAGTTGGCTCATAAATATGATCATTTGCGCAAAGTGCTCACTATAGAAGAAGAATTTGAGGCATAAATAAGATCATTTGCGGAACGTGCTCACTATGAAAGAAGCAGTTGGGACATAAATATGATCATTTGCTCAACGTGCTCATTCTATAGGAAGCAGTTGGCTCATAAATATCATTTACGCAACGTGCTCACTCTTGAAGAAGCAGTTGGGGCATAAATATAATCATTTGGGCAACATGCTCACTATTGAAGAAGCACTTGGGGCATAAATATGATCATTTGCGCAACATGCTCACTATAGAAGAAGAAACTGGGGCATAAATATGATAATTTGCGCAATGTGCTCACTATAGGAGATATAGATGGGGCATAAATATGATCATTTGCGCAACGTGCTAATTCTAGAAGAAGCACTCCGGGCATAAATATGATCATTTGCGAAACGTGCTCTCTATAGAAGAGGCAGTTTGGGACATAAATATGATCATATCTGCAACGTCCTCACTATAGAAAGAAGCAGTTGCCACATAGAGAAGATCATTTGCGCAACGTGTCACTACAGAAGAGGTAGGTGAAGCATAAATATGATCATTTGCGCAACGTGTCACTACAAAAGAAGCAGTTGAGGCATTAATGAGATCATTTGCGCAACGTGCTCAATATAGTAGAAGCAGTTGGAACATGAATATGATCATTTGCGCAACGTGCTCATTCTAGAGGATGCAGTCGGCGCATAAATATGATCATTTGCGAAACGTGCTCAATATAGAAGAGGCAATTGCGGCATAAATATGATCATTTGCGCCACGTGCTCACTCTAGTAGAAGCAGTTTGAGCATAATTATGATCATTTGCGCAACGTGCTCACTATAGAAGAAGCAGTTTGGGCATAAATATGACCATTTGCTTAACATGCTCACTCTAGAAGAGGCAATTGGGGCATACTTATGATCACTTGCGCGACGTGCTCACTATAGAAGACGCAGTCGGAGCATAAAACTGATCATCTGCGCAACGTGCTCACTATAGAAGAGGCTGTTGGGGCATAAATATGATCATTTCAGCAACTTCCTCACTATAGAAGAAGCAGATGCGGCATAAAGAAGATCATTTGCGCAAAGTGCTCACTATAGAAGAAGCAGTTGGCTCATAAATATGATCATTTGAGCAGCGTGTAACTACAGAAGAAGTAGTTGAGGCATTAATAAGATCATTTGCGCAACGTGCTCAATATAGTAGAAGCAGTTGGGACATGAATATGATCATTTGCACAACGTGCTCATTCAAGAGGAAGCAGTTGGCTCATAAATATGATCATTTGCTCAACGTATTCACTATAGAAGAAGCAGTCGAGGCATAAATAAGATCATTTTCGGAACGTGATCACTATAGATGAAGCTGTTTGGACATAAATATGATCATTTGCGCAACGCTCTCATTCTGGAGGATGCAGTTGGCTCATAAATATGACTATTTGCGCAACGTGCTCACTATAGAAGAAGCAGTCGAGGTATAAATATGATCATTTGCGCAACGTGCTCAATATAGAAGAAGCAATTGCGGCATAAATATGATCAGTTACGCCACGTGTTCACTCTAGTAGAAGCAGTTAGGGCTTAAAAATGATCATTTGAGCAACGTGTTCACAACAGAAGAAGCAGTCGGGGCATAAATATGATCATTTGCGAAAAGTGCTCTCTATAGAAGAGACAGTTTGGGGCATAAAAATGATCATTTCCGCAACGTCCTCACTTTAGGAGAAGCAGATGCGGCATAAAGAAGATCATTTGCGCAAAGTTCTCACTATAGAAGAAGCAGTTGGCTCATAAATATGATCATTTGCGCACCGTGTCACTACAGAAGAAGCAGTTGAGGCATAACTAAGATCATTTGCGCAATGTGCTCAATATAGAAGAAGCAGTTGGGACATGAATATGATCATTTGCGCAACGTGCTCATTATGGAGGAAGCAGTTGGCTAATAAATATGATCATTTGCTCAACGTATTCACTATTGAAGAAGCAGTTGGCTCATAAATATGATCATTTGCGCAACGTTCTCAATATAGAAGAGGCAGTTGAGGCATAAATAAGATCATTTGCGCAACGTGCTCACTCTAGAAGAAGCAGTTTGGGCATAAATATGATCATTTGCCCAACGTGCTCATTCTAGAGGAAGCAGTTGGCTCATAAATATGATCATATGTGCAACGTGCTGACTCTAGAAGAAGCAGATGGGGCATAAATATGATCATTTGCGCAACGTGCTCACTCCAGAACAAGCAGTTGAGGCTTAAATAAGACCAGTTGCGCAACGTGCTCACTCCAGAACAAGCAGTTGAGGCTTAAATAAGACCAGTTGCGCAAAGTGCTCACTCCAGAACAAGCAGTTGAGGCTTAAATAAGACCAGTTGCGCAAAGTGCTGACTCCAGAACAAGCAGACGAAGCATAAGTAAGACCAGTTGCGCAACGTGCTCATTCCAGAAGAAGCAATTGAGGCATAAAGAAGACCAGTTGCTCAACATGCTCACTCCAGAACAAGAAGTTGAAGCAAAAATAATACCAGTTGTTCTGGAGTGAGCACGTGGCGCAACTGGTCTTAATGTTGCTTCAACTACTTGTTCTGGATTGAGCACGTTGCGCATCTGTTCTTATTTATGCCTCAACTGTTTGTTCTTGAGTGAGCAAGTTGCGAAACTGGTCTTATTTATGCCTCAAATGCTTGTTCTGTAGTGAGCACGTTGCACAACTGTTCTTTTATATGCCTAAACAGCTTGTTCTGGAGTGAATAAAATTAAGTGGAACTGCTGTAAAGCTGTGAAAGTGTAAAAAATATAAAATGACACAAAGTAGTGCAGCTTTACAGAACAGAATTAAGACACATACAGGACGTTGCGGCGATTAGCCATCATCAGCAAGCAAACACATTCACAAACACAACATACAGTCAAGGAGATCTCCTGTGACTACATCACAAGGTGACGACAGGACGAGAAGAACAAAAGCATGGAAAAATGAAAGCAATGAACAGAAAAAGAGAATTGAAAAAAAATGTTAATTGAAGAAAATGTTAATTGAAAAAATGTTAATTGAAAAAAATGCTCATACTCACCTCACAGTTCCGATCTGTAAACAACTCAGAAAATCTCCGATGTATTCTTTTTATACCCGGTGCTGGGTGTTACGGTTCAGTGAGCACATTGAAAGAAGGGGTGGGGGGGGAGGTGGAGGCAGGAGGGTAGGGTAGAGGTATCTGAGCAGTCTCAGTGGATGTACTAACGAAGCATGAGGGGCGGAAGCATGAGGGGTGTAAGCATGTTGGTGGTACTAACCGACACCCCATTATGTACGCCTATATGTAATTATGAGGCGAGTCATAAAGTCTGGGTGGACTGATATGTGTGAACGCACATACCTACATATACACCGCTCAGCAGACATAATGCTAGTGTATGTGGGCATGTGCAAGGTATATGTAAGAGAGAGAGAGAGAGAGAGAGAGAGAGAGAGAGAGAGAGAGAGAGAGAGAGAGAGAGAGAGAGGTGGAGGGAATGAGAAAGAGAGAGAGAGAGGTGGGTATTGTTCCTGTTACGTGCTAAATGGGATATGAGGAGTAGGTCGGTCTACAATAGAGGATTCACTCATACTGTTCCCTGTGAAATAGAGTCAGTAAGGTTGATTGTTATACCACGTATTATAAGATCATATCGCCCAATGGTAGTGTTATTGGGGCTGTATAAGACCCAACCACTGGTAATACACATGATGTGGGTAGGCACAGAGAAGCAAGATTGTGAGGAGAGAGAGAGAGAGAGAGAGAGAGAGAGAGAGAGAGAGAGAGAGAGAGAGAGAGAGAGAGAGAGAGAGAGAGGGGGGGGAAAACATTTTTTTACTAAAACATAAGAGAGGTTGGAAAAGTGCCTGCGACATACCACATGGGGTATGCAAAGTAGGTCGGTCTACAAATGCGATGCTTCACTCATACTGTTCTACTGGGACAGTTCTCTCTCAGGTCCGCGTGAAAGAGCGGGCTCCTGGAGCTGATCTTCTACTGGGACACTTCTCTCTCCAGGTCCGCGCTATAACTTGTTAGCCTGGCGGGGGATGTCAACCAATCAGTGGTCCAGGTGCGCACCTGTGGGGAGAGAATGATCCCTTCTTCATGAAGCTTTAGTATGTGGTGTCAGGGGCTTACCTCCTGAACAAGGAGGCTGTGGTTTGGCCGGCCATGGTGTCTTCTGACATTCCTCCTGTAAGGTAGAAGTCCACGAATGCAGTCTTACAGGGGTTGATGCCATGGACTACTGCTATCTGAGCTGGGAGTCAGTCTCTCCATTTATTGACATCAATCAATTCAGCAATCTTCCTGAATGTACCAGAGCACTTGTGGGTTTGTCCGGGGTCTCTCTCTCTCTCTCTCTCTCTCTCTCTCTCTCTCTCTCTCTCTCTCTCTCTCTCTCTCTCTCTCTCTCTCTCTCTCTCTCTCTCTCTCTCTCTCTCTCTCTCTTAGAAACTGAGAGCCTTAAAAGAAACTTGTACAGGGCTGACTGAAAGCCAGCATCAAAACGTCTACAGCACATAGTCTTGTGTTCCTTGGAGAGACTGACCACTTGAGGGATTGTCCGGAGAGCTATGGTTCTTAGAAACCCAGGGACTCGCTGAACAGAACCCCCAAACATGTTATGGGGGTGACAATTACAACACAAGAAGACCAGCAACACGTGGTGTTCTGGCGGGTTTCACATGGAGACTGAGCACCTGGAGATTTGTCCGGGTGGCTAGGAAACGGGCGCGCGCAGCAGACACCCAGTGTTGCCATCTCCCTTTGATTAAAAAAAAGCACCAAAATCGACTCATAAAAGCACCAAACATTTTTAGGAAGCTCCCCCCAAAAAAGCACTAACTGTTTTTATTACAAATGTAACAAGGTAGCACAGTATAATTTATTATTATCACTTCATATTACAATGAAGTTTATTCCAGATCTGCCAAATCCCAGTCAAACAACTCCTCTTCAGTTTATGTAGCTATTTCCTGCTGTGTTTGCTCCTGCGATGATGAGGATGAGGAGGATGATTGAAAGAAACATGTATATACCTCCTGTGATCAAATTTTTCGTAGAATATCCGTAGGTAGTTTATAATCATGACAGCATTTGCCATATCTTTTCATTCCAGATGTAATACTCAAAACAGCTGTCAAACTCTTGATGCTCAGTCTGTTCCGCAATTTTGATTTTATAACTCACATCTGACTGAAAATACGCTCCACGTCCGCATTAGAATGAGGTAAAATGAGCACAGTTAAAGCTAAATCTGTAAGATCTTGGAAAGGATTTTCACCGGTGGCATCCCTGTATGAGGCTATTTCTGCCCACAGTCCAAGTGTGTCAGAGGTCTGTGTCCACTGCATATTGTCGTATTATTTAGGTGTCGTCCCTGGGGTGAGGGGAATCAACACCAACACTCTTTTAACCCCATATCATTATCTTGAGGATCTCCTAGCTTTCTGTCCAAAACACCCCTGGATCTCTCTCTCTCTCTCTCTCTCTCTCTCTCTCTCTCTCTCTCTCTCTCTCTCTCTCTCTCTCTTACCAATGGACCATGCCCCCTCTCATTCTTTTCCACAACACACTACACAACACTGGCTCTAACAAAACAACAAATTAATTTTAATAGAGAAAAGTGTCATGTATGTGCAAAGTGTATGTGTAGAATGTCTGTCGTATAATCTAGCGTGTATGTAGAGTCAGACCGAATAGCTCAGGAGCAAAGTCTGTTTCATCACTGTACTGGCCACACAACAGCACCATATATGATGGACAGAAGACCTCACCCAAATGATGTGTCTCTCAGGCCAAGTGTCGACTTCCTCCGATAGCTCTTGGACAATCCAGATGCTTGGTCATCAATAGTGGAAACAGTCCAATATTGATCATCAGTCTAACACACACAGTGTAACTACTCTGTTCATAAAAGTTCTGTGATCAGAGAATCCTAAAAATACTGTTACTGTCACTTTGGAAAACTCAATGTTAGTATTTAACTGATCATAGGAATTCCCCAATTGTAACACACTTTGTTAATTGGTAATGATAGGAATTCACCAATTGTAACTCAAAATGTTAATTTTCCCGGTATTTATATCTACTAGTGTTCCTGGAACAGGTGTTATTGTCAGTGTATTGATTTTACTGCGATGTAAACTATCACTCAGGAAACACACTTATATAATCATCGTTTCCTGCTCAGCAGAGGCCAGGTTTCTGCAGACCCTCTGGGTTATGGGCCCAGTGCAAAAGCCTCTTAGTAAACTCTGCCTTCAATACTCGAGCCATGACTTTTCTTCTAGCTGGTGGTAAACTATGGTGGAACCTGTTGAAGAGAGAACACACCTGGTGAGAGCAACCCGATTCCGACCTTTATTAGGTGAGTGTAGGCCGACGGCAGCACTCAGATATATAACAGAGAACCAACCTCTGTCATAAGGCCGAGGAGCTCATCACATCGGTCTGAGTCATGGTAAGACAAGGAAAGACTAGAGGGAAAAGGGCAGAAACCCAGTATATACCCTACTGGAAGATCCTACCATTTGACATTTCCCCCATCCCCCCAACCATCCTCAATCTCCCTAAATATTATCCCACTACATTGTCCTTAACTCACTGAGTTAAATGATATCTCACACCAGCTAGTTTAAGCTACGCGATTGGGCTACTGTTGCCGACGCTCTTATAATACGTTCCATCAACGCACATTACTACACTCGATTCCTAAGAATAATCCAATGTAGGTCTAGTTACTTAATTACCATATATTTATTCCGGTTTGAAAATTGGGACTACTAAATCACACGAAGGTAACATGTCCGCCAATGTAAATCGACAGAAGACACTGTAGTCCCTCTCCAGAATCGAACTCGGAATAACACACACGTCTTAGTTGTTTCACAACATTTGGTCGACTTCCCCAAAGTTGTTTATCCCAACTCTTTTAATACTGGGTCTGAATGACGTCACAAAACTGTCTAGACACTAGACAGTCTAGAAGCTATTTTTCTCTCTCCGTTTCCGACTTAATGTCAACAACTGGCTGGTTGTCCCTTTCATCTGGGAATTTGTCTCCGGTACTTCAAAAAGTCTTACCGGTCTGTAATCTAGAGAATTCTTGTCCCCACAACAAAAGATCCTGCCGACCTACATCCAGACAGTCCGTCTACCACATCAAAGGATGGCTGCCGCCTGCAGACGTATGGCGCGATAGTCTTCCCTCGATCAACAACACATTAAAGAATGCCGGCTGTTTGTAGACGTTTGGCGCGACATTCTGTCATCGATCGACCTCCAAGATTTTATGTGACACATATGATGAAGTTTTCTTAACTGGAAATCGATGCGGGTGAGAGTAGCTGCATCTTCTACAAACATTTTAGCAAGATTAAATATACAGGGCTTCATTGGCTGTAGACATTCACTTCCACTAAGACATGACATGGACTGTAACACTCGAACGTTATCGGGTGTACGTAAACGCAGCTGTGTCAATAGCTCTATTAAAAACTGGATGCACCTTCTTTGGTGATTTCGATCCTAGCTGTGTCATACTTTTCGAGTGTGCCACCGAATGTTCGACAAGTTACTGTATCACCTGTGTAATCTTTCCTTCTAACAACCCTTTGCTTTACCCTCACTATCGATGCTCCAGTGTTTCTTATTCATGTGGTTGGTATGCCGTTGACAAATGCTTTTTGGACTTTCAGAGTTTCACTGCACATGTTGTTCGTATTTGTCTGTTGTGCAGGTACTCTATGACTTTTTACAGGTTTATCAATCTGTTGTCTATTATTTTTGTTTGTAGCTATAGACAATTTACTTGTGTTTTGGTCATGTTCTTCATTTCTACTAGGTTTGATATATGTTCTTTTAGCTTCTTTCATCATTAGTTTTAGTCTACAATTCTTGACTTCATATCCAAAACTATGACAAAGATAACATTTTACCGGTTTCTTTCTGTTTATTTGTGATACTGGTATTGTTATTTTTTCTTTTTCAAAATTCCACTTATCTATTTCAAACTGTAGTTTTTTTCCTTCAAGATCTAACTTTTGTCTTTCTAAAGCTAGTTCTTTATCTCTCTGTCTTTCTTGTACCTGTCTAAGCTCTCTAGCTGCTGCGTATTGTGATTCTAAATTTTGTAGTTCAAGTTGTTTAAGATCTTTTGCTGCTTTCTCTTGTGCTTCTCTAAGTTCTTTAGCTTCTGCTCTATCTTCTCTTATCTGGCTTCGAAATTCTGAGAGTTTTCTTTCTGCCCATGTCAAAAGTTCTAGGCCTGTGAAACAGAAATTCTCACCAAGTACTATAAAATCTACTAATGTAGACATGTTGTGGTTGAGTACTTGTTTACTATATATGTGTCAATAATCTGTAGCTGAAACAATGTAGACACTATCTGTATCAGTGTCTTCAGATAACAGTATCTGTGATGACAATGGTAAATAATCTCAATAGCAAGAGTATATCTGCGTCAGTGTTGCTGCTGATCTTGCTCTGGCGAAGTCGACTGTGATGACCTTGGTGTAATAATGTTGTACTACAATAATGGTAACAACACTGCACAACAATAACACCTATCAGAAGTTTTAGCTAAATGATATAACACATGTGGACAAAATAATCACGAATAATAGATACATTAACGACGTTAAAGAACAACAAATAATGGACTAGGTTACAAAACAAGACAAAGTTCTCGCTAGCAGTCGAAAATTAACTTGAATTTTAAGTCAATTTCGAATGCTAACCGAACGGAACGTACTTTTGGGTGATGATACAATAATCACAAAAGTAGCCCTGAAATCTCCCACTAATGATGAGGGTGAGCAAACATATTGATGGAAGGGTGCCTGTTGAATCTGGAATACTAAGCAGGACACATATACAAATAAAGTTAAAATAGCTTAACCTGCATACATTCAGCTCCGGTCTCCTTGGTGGCTTGGTCCAGATACTTCAGGATTCTTCACAAGATGGTATGGATCAGCTTTACTGCATTTCGGGCTGACCAGGAATCAGTAGAAGTTTGGTCTTCAAAATGGTGATCCTCACAACGTGGTGTTGATGGTGCATACCATACTACTCATGGTACTGGAAAATTGGATCTGAAAAATATTCTTCAATCTAACACTGAGATTAGTTCATTGGAGCACTATAGTGCGTGAAGCACATGATTGGGCACCGAACAGTCTCTCGGTCAGAGTGCGATTGAACCTCTCGACGATCGCCTGTTGCCGGTGATTCCCAGCTTCTCCACGTCGTATCTGTGTCTTATGCTTCGCTGCCAGTTGGCTCACGACACCCATAAACTCGCTCCCAGGGTCAATCTGCAGAAGCTGTGGTCATTTGAGGGGCCCGCGTTTGTAAATTCGCTCAAGGGCCAAAGCCACCCTTTCGCTACTCTTGTCATCAACGCGTATACGGTGCCGATCACTGAACAACAGTTGGACGGGAGGGGTAGGACTCTGTCATTTGCTGACGACATTCTCGTGTATCGGACAGGGTCGAGATAGACAGGCAGGTTGTCAATGATATGCAGGACGAACTAGATCGAATTTCCTCATGGTGCGCTGATGCCGGTACCTTGTCAACCTGCAAAGGCATCGGTTACATGGTTCTCTCTAAACAACCATATTGCGAACACAGACCTGCCGGCAGTAAGAATGGATGGGAGCATTTTGAATAGAACCCAGTCAATGACATATCTTGGCGTGAGGCTTGATCGTAGCCTGTCCTTCAGAGATCATGTCGATTATGTCATAACGAAAGCTCGAAAAGGTTTTTCAGCAATATGAGTCATGGCGACTGCCAATATCGAGCAAAGACTGCTAATACTTCTGTTCCAAGGACTGGTGCTTTCACGCATCGAGTATGCCCTGGCCATCCTCACTGTCAGCCCTACACAGATTGGAAGACTTGAAAGGTACAAAACGAAGCCATGCGCATCATTTTGGGCTGCACGAGAGACACCAGCTGTGTAGCAATGAGATACCTCCTTGACTTCCCGACAATGAAACATGTTATCAAGCTCGTGCAAACTTAAAAATAAGTGCAGATGAGCAGCACCCTCTGCATGACGCTATATTCAGAGAAAAGGGTGACAGGCTAAAGAGGGGGCAAATCATGGATGGGTCGGGCGGTAAGATGTCGTCAGACAGGTCTGCAGTCTTACCAGTATCAACCACGGCAAGGAATGGGTGCCGATGACTCCAGCTTTTAAGTGCACTTTCTCCTGCATTATCACACTCGACAGACGATGCAGAGAGCAGAACCCTGCCGCTGTCAATGCAGAGGTCAACGCGCTCATCTATGAACACTCAGAGAGCCCCTAAATGCTCATCTATACAGATGGATCTGTTGTAATGCAGCAGAGAAGTGCGTGGGCATTTACAGCCCGTTCAGCAGGCCGAACCGTTCAAGAATCCAGTGGTGCCCACTCTATGACTACGAGCAGCATGACTATGGAGGTGATGGCAGTTACACAGGCTTTCATATGGCTGGAATCACAGCATTATACCAACGTGTGTGTACTAAGTGATTTAATGAGCATGATTCAGAAGGTCGAAGCTGGATCTGTACGTAGACAGTGGACTGCGGAAGTCTGTTGTCCGTAAAGTCACCTTCATCTTCGTCCCGGGACATGCGGGAGTCGAGGGAAATGAACGAGCTGATAAACTGGCTGGCTCTGCACCCCCTGTAGATGGCCAGCCCATGGATCGTGCCGATGTTAGTAACGTCCTCAAAGATATGGCGAGAACAGAGGACTTTGACGTCAGTGATTCCACATCGCTGTCCAGGATGAAAGACCTTGGGAGTAAGAATCGGCACAGCCAGACGCGAGAGGTACATCGGGAAAACAAGGCGCCTCGTCAACCAACACAGAACTGGCACTATTAGCCACCGGACGCTGATGCATATGCTGAGGGGAGTATCTGAGCACCTATGGACATGTCCGGAGTGCAATGAAGATACCCCAACTGATAACTGATAACTGATACTTTTGGTCAGTCAAAGCCTCTGCTTCTTTAAACCGTGAAGCAACATCCACAACCGTCAATGCATATTTAAATGTCTTACCACCCGGTCATGTGGTAGGTAGAGCAAGTCAGCCTGATGGACGGCATTCGTTCTATCTTTATCAATAGATGCCCGCGGAATATAACGAGGGGCGGGTAGATAGATCTGAAAAAATAGCTTGCTTCATGAGCCAGTCTCGGGCAACATCCTCTGAAACATTAGCTGCAGCGGCGAGCTCCTTAATGGCAGACAAGCCTTTCCAATAGCCCTGAGGGCTGTAGTAGATGTCCTCCAGATGTTTCATTTGTTACTTTTTAGCAGTGGTCAATCTCTAAAGCAACTTATATGCAACAATACCCGTCGCTGCCAGCCCAAAAACGATGAACGTGATCTCGCGGTCTTTGATGGCACATAGAAATCCGACAGGCGAGGTTCAGGCTCGAGGGGCTCTACACGTTTTCCGGAGATCAGGCTGTATTCCCGCATGGCCTGGTAGACATCCTGGAAAGAGTGAACGGCGGAGCCTTCGCGCTGTAGCTCATCGTTGAGCCAGTCCAGCCGCGCGGTTCTCTTTCTCGTCCACTCAGCCTGGGCCGCCTGTAGCCGCTCGACAGCCTCATCGTGCCGCCTCATTTCTTCATGAGCGTTCGCATGCCCTAGATTGGAAAAGAGGTAGTTGCCCCCCGTACACGCGAGGGCATTGACAACAGCGCCCCCTATCATCATTGCGACAGAGGCCATAGCTAGCGGGGCTGATATTGTAAGGGCTTATGCAATATATCAGCGGGGATCAAGCCCTCTTTGATAAGCAAATCTCGGAGTGCTAAGGCGATGGACGTGTCTAAAACCATCATCCCAATGTCATACATATCAGCGTCGAGCTTGGGCAAAGTTGCCCCTTTGAAAATCACCTTGGTCAGTTTTGCGGTGCCTACTGTAAGCGCGGCCACCACTGCACCGTGGTAAGCAGCATTTATGATAGCTCTCCCGTCAACACTTGCCACTATTCCATATAAAATGGATCTCTATACTTTAATATGTTAGACTCCGGTCGCCTAGAGGGCCGGGCAGGTGCTTTAGTCCGCCGCATTTTCTGCCTAATTACACCGACGACAACGACAACGCCAGCCACTCCGATAATCCAGGGAGTCCAGCCGCGGTAATCAACTGGCACCATTGGAAACAGCGGTGGTGGGGCCTGCTCATGCTCGGGGGCTAACTTTCGTTTCTTCTCACGAACAGCCTGCTGCAGAGCTAGAGACAACCTCTCTGCTTCACGACTCTTTCGAGCCGCAGCTCCTCTCTTCCCAGCCGCTACTTTTCTGGGGTCCTTCGTCACTAGTTTCTCCGTCTCCTGTGGAGCAATTTCGGGGGTCTCCTCCTCCATCTTGTTCTTGCTTAGGACAGATATGTCCAAAATGGCAGTGCCTAAAAGTTGCAAGCGCGACAGTTGCAGGTGCTAAGCACATACCGACCTTATGGTAGAGTTCACATGTAACTGTGTTTAGCGCATGCCCTAGAAACGGGTCGGCCTCCAGGTCTGTCACCAAAGCTTGATTATCGGCAATGGGGAGGAACATACTTGCCACTTGTGCGTACATCTGTAGCATAGCCGTGCCCAGGGTCTTTGTTATTGCAGATCCAAGCTTCGCCTCGTGCCTCGCATATAGCTTCTCAATTTCTTGATCATACAAGGCCTCAACCTGTTCCACTGTAAGTTTGGAGTACTTACCTCCTATATACTGCCCGGCATGTCCCCCCAGCCGCAAGTGCTGCCAGCCGTTCACGGTGCAACGCATGTCCGGACTGTGGCGTTAATGCAGGGTTGATGCATGTGTATCCGTTGTTGCAGGGTTGATGCATGTGTATCCGTTGTTGCAGGGTTGATGCATGTGTATCCGTTGTTGCAGGGTTGATGCATGTGTATCCTTGTTGCAGGGTTGATGCATGTGTATCCGTTGTTGCAGGGTTGATGCATGTGTATCCGTTGTTGCAGGGTTGATGCATGTGTATCCGTTGTTGCATGTGTATTCGGAGCAGATTCTGTTGGCTTTCCCTCTTCACATAACAGCTGGCCGAGTATGGTGTCACAATCCATCACGGCGTTTGCAAATACCCAACGTCTAACTCTAATATAGGAATGACATGTGCATATCAGTTGTAATACAACTAAGGCTGTTACGGGGTAACAAAGCACTGCTTCATACATGCTTAAGTGGTGCTTAGCTGATGCTTAACATATGCTTAGTATCTGTATCTAACAAACCTCACCAGCTTTGAGCACTTTATAAGCAAATGGGAACTTGGTCCTCAGTACCAGCTTTGAGAAATCATTAGCTTCGAGTTGCTTTCGCACCCCATCACGTTCCCCCCGAGAGTGGATGACGTAGTTCTCGTCCAGGCAGTCTTCATAGCTATCCTAATCCATGGAATGGAAGAGCGCCACTCACTGTGTCTGCGCCCTGAGGCCTTTCGAAACAGCGTTGTACTTCTTGGTTTGTGTCATGTGGCAAATGACAGTGAGGCAGGCAATTGATGAGTTAGCGCATCAAAGAAGAAGATAAAAAGTGCCACAAATGGTGAACATTGTGACACCAACATTGAATGCAATGTAGACGTCATGATAGGACGTGACCTAACGCCATAACGGCTTAAGCATGAGTTGTGTTCCAGCTTACGAGGTGATAGGATGTGTTTTCGCTACCAGTCTCGGGATTCAAACCGTTCCTAATTCATAAGTCACCAAAGGCAGCATTGGCCGTTGGAGTTCGATTATGGTGAGCTCCGGTTGAAGGTAGGCGAGTATATTTGATTTGCATTATAAAGACACTAGGCGGCTGGCCCTGTTCCCAACACTCTCACTGGTCTGTGGAGATGATTTCTGATTGAAGAGCGGGAGTGCATGGAGAGAGAGAATGACTGAAGTCGGCATCAATCCCACACTCATCACCGTAGTCTGAGATCAGCTGTAGTAAATACATTGCAGTTCACTCCATCAGTATATTCGTTGAGTCGTTGTTTCGGAGTTCAGATGGTTACCCTGTCCTGTATCAGAATGCCTCAATATGTGCTGTCGTGTACCATGATGCCCAGAGCCACATAGATCTTGAGGTGAGCTTGCTGCATTATAGAGCCTGAACTCGTATCATTGTAGAGAGGAAGCAACGCTACCTCATGACATGGGAGCGTCGTCCGAAGAGATTTGAACCACTGGTTTTGACATGAGAGCGTCGTCCAAAGAGATTAGAACCAGTACCTCTTGACATGGGAGCGGTCATATTCTCAGTCTGATAAAGAAACACATTCATGAACACACAACTTATCTGTAAATGTGAGGATCATGCCGATCAATAGCTGGTGATCAAGTGGCGCATCCTCGTTTGTTCATTTGTCTTGTAATCTTGTCAATGATTAACTGCACTGTCATTGTCTGCTAGAAACCGTTTTCTTGATGCAGGAGAGAACATCTGTGCTATAATTGATTAGCGGAGGCCGCATATTGCCATTATCACTCTAATTGTTGGCCCAGATGGAGAACACTTGCTCGTATGGGATTATACTCATTCTAAGAGCAAGATTGAAAGTCTAATTGTACTATATTTGGAAAAAACTATCAATTACCATGTTGGGATCAAAAATAGATGTCACTATACATAGGAGACACACTTGATACGGAAGATTTTTAATAACTGATTGATATCAAGATCTGCAAAGTCAGTGATTGTCGGATCTTCATTAGGTCACCTTCTCTGGTTGATTGTGTCGTGTATACCAACAACATTTCGTCACAGTGACATATGTTCTACGGAAATCGAATTTTTGTTTTTTCCAGTGCTATTCAGGTGTACGAGATAATCAACGCCTCGCTGAGGCTGTATCAACACAGTGGTTATCTTAGTGCATATCGACAGAGCATTATAAAATATTGCTAAACCTGATAGCTACATTGAGTAGCAAATAACACTCACATCAGTCAGGCTCCTTCTAGGGCTGATCACAGGCATCGTGCCTAGGGTGTTATTCTCGTAATTTGTTTAACTTAAGACAGCTCAATGTGTTAAACTTGTACGGAAACTTGATGAATTAACGCCCAAGTACAACGAAATGGACACAGTGATGTCATTTATGAAGGTACGCAGACCTTGGATTTCAGGAACGTACATATAAACTCATCAGATTCGTGCTTACGGAGTATCATCGAACAAAATTATTTATCAAATCGATTGGATTGCACAATTATTGAAGAGTATTTCTACACCATTATTACGAACATAATCATTTATCAAATCGATTGGATTGGACAACTATTAAAGATTATTTCTACACCATTATTACGAACATAATCATCTATCAAATCGATTGGATTGGTCTACTATCAAACTATTGGAAAATGTTTGCTGATTCTTGAGCTGAGTATTATATTTGTTTGTGGTTTGTCAGTAATTAGTTATAGTCAGAATACTGTAATTTTGCACGCATTTATTTTGTCTTTATTATCGTAACCGTGATGACGTCATAGGCGCGATACACAATTTTGTGCTATTTTGTGCTGTGAATTCTTATGCGCGGTGCATTATTGATTTGTTACATAATGATAGGATTTCTTTGATAAATGCTTGAATCTAAAGAACTTTAACTCTGTCTATACTGTAACTGCTGAGTTATAGGTCGTGTCTATTATAAAATTATTTGTCATTTTTCAGTATTAATGTATCTAATTGTAATTTATTAATTATTTCTTTCGGACTTTCTTCGATTTTATCTGTCGATTTTAATACTTATAAGCCATGTCTATGGTTTGGTAAATTACTTTTTTTTTCTTTTCTTCATTTCTCACTTTGATTATTATTATTGAATATTGTAGAAACATAAAGACATGTCATCATTACAGGATTTTGTTGCAATTGGGAAAGATGCAGGTTTGACAGGAGCAGATCTTATATCGTGGTCGGAGAAACAATTTACAGATTTTCAAGCTCACGAAAGGAACGAAAGAGTTGCGATAAGACAATTGGAAAAGGATCGACTAGATGAACAAGAGAGACAAAGATTATTTGAGAGGGAAAAAATGGCTATGAAAAATGATAGAATTGCAGCTCAAATTGCAGCAGATAAAGAGAGGATAGCCGCAGAAAATGACAGAATTGCAGCTCAATTGGTTGCTGATAAGGAAAGGATGGCATTGTAGATAGCTGCAGATAAGGAAAAACTAGATAGAGAAGCACAATTAAGAGAAAAAGAGATGGCTTTTAATCTTGAGAAATTGAATACATAAAAGCTTCTGAAGGAAAAAGAATTGGAGAATAACTTCAAAATGAAACAGTACGAGAAGGAAAAGGATGAACAGATTGCTAGGAACAAAGTGGAGGCACAATCCACAGATGCCATTAAGAAATATAATGGGGTGATAAAGACATACTCAAACTCCGATTCCGTCTCTGCATGGCTAACTAATTTTGAGCTAATCTTGAGACACTATGGAGTTGCAGAGACCGAATGGGCAGTTTTGCTTCATAGGCACTTAAGTGGTGAACCTTAGCAGGTTGTAGAACTAATCCCAGATGAGTTACGTAGTGATTACTCATACATTCGAAAGAGACTGCTATCTCATTTTTGTCTTGACGAATTTGGCCTTCGTGCATCATTCAAAAATCTTATTCCTAAAGCAGGACAGACGTTCCTTGACTTCTCCTCTTTAACTCAATTGACATTCGATAAATGGGCTAGATCAGCCAATGTTAATGATGACTACAGGAAGCTACGTGACTTGATTATTAGAGACAAACTGATCTCGGCGGTTCCTCCGTCTATGTCTACCTTTCTTATTGAACAGAAATGTTCGAGTATACAGCAGATGGATGAGAAAGGAGAGTCTTTCTTCGACGCCCACAAAGACATATTTAATAATAGTTTTTCCCCATTGGTAGAGACAAACGCATGTGATAGATTCCCTCATAAATCAAGGATGCAGGGATACAAAACACAACAACAGTCTGGTGGACAACATCAAAGGAGGGAAAAACAACAACAACAAAAGTATCAACCTTATGTTAAACACGAGAAAAAGGGTGTGTGGACAACTTGCAAATACTGTGGTTTCACCCACGGCTCAAATCAAATGTGTGACAAACATCCGCAGTTTGACAGTTACATAAAGAAATTAGCACTTAGAAATAGAGACAGATTTAACACCTATCAAAGACAAACACAATGCTTTAAATGTAAAAGTTTTGGACATATGTTTTCATCTTGTCCGTTAAGACAACTGTATAAAGAAGCAAACATAGGGATGCTGACATCTAGTAGTGACAGTGACTCGGACGAGACTAGTCATGCAAATACGGTAGAGGTGGAATATTCTCCCATCGACCCAACTTGTGATACCTGCCAGATCTTTCATAAAGAGGGCAACTTGACGTGCGGTCATAAAATACACGTGCAGAAGACTAATGCAGGTCCAATATTAACAATGGATCATTAGTTGTACATCAGGCCATTGTGAATGGACAGAACTGTAATTTAATCCGTGATTCCGGGTCGAGTATAGTTGGGGTACATACAAAGCTGATTAATGAAACCGACTATACTGGAGAAGATGTGACCTGTAGGACTTTTGGAGGTGGAAGAGAAAAGTTTCCAGTTGCCTGGGCTGATATAAAATGCCCATATTTTTCTGGAAAAATAACGGTAGCTGTGCTGCCCGACCCATTTGTGGATGTCTTTATTGGAAACATCCCTGAATTATGTGATGTTTCGCTTGAAGACATAACAGAATGGGAAAGGAAGCATATTGTTGCAAACACACAAATACATAAAGAGAATCAATTACCTCATGTTGGTCTGGGTTCAAACACACACATGTCACATCCAGTTATGGTGGAACCTAAAGATAGTAGGATAGTTCAAGCCGCAGCAATAACGCTGCAACACGGCATCACGCCGGTAAATAGACAACCACAGGCATATATTAGGGCAGTGACATTTCCTTCTTGTGGACCGAAGAATATGCTTATGAAAACAGATACTTCATTTGATTTAGTCTATACTTTCTTCTGGTTGATTTTCTTGCTATCTATCATAACAAACAAAGTAATAAAATGTATAGCTAAGGCTACAGGGAGTTTGATTAAGATGTTACAATATGGTGTACGCCGGAAATTGAGCCATAGTATAGGTATATATGATGATTCTGTACAATGTATTCGAACAGTCCGCCGAACGGCACCCTTATGGCGAATCTGAAATCCCTTTGCAGGAATCACATTCGATGATCAGTTCTAAGATCATTCTCAGATCAAATGGTTGTGTTGTAGTGGATGGTACCTGTTTACTGTCTGTCGTATACATTCTTCCACAAGGGTATAGGAAAATACTACATCTTGTCTTGTACTCTGGGAGAAAGGTATATGAATCACACAAAGCACTATGAAATTACTCTATCATTGGTGAATTCTGTTCAGAAATTGGCTAAATATCTTTTAGGAAGAAAATTCTTGGTCATCTCTAAAATGAATTTTACTAACAGTAAATAAAACATGTAGCGTCATTGTGGATTGTATTGTCATTATAAATATTGTTATAAGTGGAGTGTACTGTATTCGTATCATTGTCTTGTTCATATTAACAATCATATTTGTTTTGTTATGAGCGATTATCTTTATCTAAAACCTATGCTCAAATAGGACTTAGTAATAGCGAGCATGGCGAAATTTATATAGTTTTATGGATCATATCTGAGATGGCGGAGGATTCTGTACACATGACCGCGCCTGTAGCGCCTTTGTGTTTATAGGGAATTCTTATACCTTCTTTTTGGTCTTCAGAACTCTCCTTCATCATTCTACATTTACTAGTTAGGGACATCACAAACATAGCATCCATAAAACTGAAACAGTACATCATCGTACATTCCTAGACAGATTTTTTAATTTGTTTTGTCGCATTCCAATGTTTGGTTTTACGATAAAGCCAAGTAAAACTGAAATGGCATTTCAGGAAATTCAATTTCTAGAACATAAAATAATTTAGCTGATTTATTCAGTAGACTATAAATAAATTATGAAAGTTTTATGTATATATATATATATATATATATATATATATATATATATATATATATATATATATATATATATATATATATATATATATATATATATATATATATATATATATATATATATATATCAGTCGTGAGGGTTTGTTCAAGGCACTAAAGAAGATTGGCTGCCCACCAACTCTTCTGTCCATTGTGGAATCGTTCCACACAGGCATGAAGGGTATAATCAAGTTTGATGGTGCAACTTCTGAAGAATTTGAAATCAAGAGTGGAGTTAAGCAAGGTTGTGTACTAGCTCCCACCCTCTTTGGAATATACTTTTCACTTCTACTGAAATATGCATTTCGTGATCAGGATGGTGGTATATACATTCACTCACGCTCAGATGGCGGCCTCTACAATGCTCAGAGATTGAAGGCCAAGACCAAAATTAGGAGGGTACTGATCAGAGAGTTGCTTTTTGCAGATGATGCTGCAGTTACGACCCACTCTGAGGAAGAATTGCAATGTCTACTATCTGCATTCTCCAATGCTTGTTCTGAATTTGGTTTAACAATTAGCAAAAAGAAGACACAGATTATGTCACAAGGTGCACATGGGGTACCATCAATCTTTATTGACGACGCCGAACTAGAGATAGTAGACCATTTTACATATCTAGGATCAGTGGTAAATAGCAAATTATCCCTAGATCAGGAAATCAACATCCGGATTGGTAAGGCAGCAACAACAATGAACAGGTTAAGAAAAAGAGTCTGGGAGAACAGGAAGCTTACTGCCAAAACAAAAGTCCTTGTCTATCAAGCCTGTGTCCTTAGTACTCTTCTCTATGGCAGTGAAACCTGGACAACTTACTCACACCAAGAGAACAATTTAAACAGCTTTCATATGCGGTGTCTGCGAAGAATTCTTGGTATTAAGTGGCAAGACAAAATCACAAATACTGAAGTATTGGAAAGATCAGGTTGTGTGACAGTTTATTCCATGCTCAGTCTTCGTAGACTTAGATGGATAGGACATCTTAGGAGGATGGATGATGGTAGAATACCAAAGGATATCTTTTTTGGTGAATTACAGATGGGTAAGAGATCTCAGGGTCGGCCTCTACTACGATACAAAGATGTGTGTAAGCGGGACATGATTGATACAGGCATTGATAATGCACATTGGGAGCAGGTCGCCGATGAACGTGTTGCATGGAGGGCAAATATCAGAAATGGAATAAAGTCAAAGGAGAAAATTATTGCAGAAAAGTCACACACCAAGCGTTTGAGACGTAAGATGGTGCATGATGGTGGAAATGACCACGTGTTCACATGCACCCACTGTGAACGGACATTTACAGCGCAAATTGGCCTTATCAGTCACACTCGCTACCGCCATAGTTAAAAGTTATTATGCCTTTTTAAAGCACAAACTATCGTCTGTCAAGACGGCAAGGTGCCAATGATATGGAATGATATATGTTTTCTGATTTGTTGTTTTTTAGTGTAACATTACGGTAGGATGACTGTGGCTAAGTCTGAATTACCACAGATATATATATATTATTATGTTTTTAAAAAGAAAGTATGGACGTGAGATAGTCACTTGTTATTATTATTATTTCAGAGTAACAGGTGAAAAGTTTCACGTGGCGAGATGGGTGTATAGCGGAAGCGGCATAACCAATTTGTGTGGTTTCATTCTGTCACAAGCCAATATGGTAGTATCGGCGGTGGTTTGTAGATAATTTTAATTGTGTTAGTATAAGAAAATTCATTATATTGGAATTGTCAATAGTGGACATAAACTCGAGGACAGAGTCTGTGCGGATCTCCGATAAATTTAATTAAGTATATCTTAAGTGATTAACATGTTTCATAAATGAATATCTTTATTGTTTTAATGGTATGTTTATATATTTTGTTTTATTGATATTGGTTATTTTAAGTATCCCGACATTAATGTGTTGTAGTTCGTAACGTCAGTAGTATGTGCTGTGTTAACTATTGATCATCATACATATCATTTTCACGATGGATGAAGGAAGAGAAAGGAATGAAAGAAAATTAATAGACACAAACGTATAGTAAACACTACACATTATAGGATATATAGATACATATAACAAATGAACAACACATTATAGTTATATAACACAGTGATATCGAGAATAGTTTTCCCTATCGACATGCTATAGCGAAAAGAAATGAGGGTGTGCCAGGTCGACTTGCAGTTGTGTGGATATAT
The DNA here is from genome assembly GCA_014155875.1 of Cepaea nemoralis. Lineage (NCBI taxonomy): Eukaryota > Metazoa > Mollusca > Gastropoda > Stylommatophora > Helicidae > Cepaea > Cepaea nemoralis. The sequence continues at coordinate 151,480 of JACEFZ010015206.1, forward strand.
GTATTCAATGTCAAGGACAATCAGTTGTTGACTACGGATCATGTGATCGTTGGGTATGCAACACTGGATGGTGTTTTTATTTAACTGACGGCACTCGGGGATATAGAGACCGTTAGTAGTTTTAAGGTGTCAACATATATACGCGATAACAGATATTAATATATGAACTGGCGGTGTTTGAGCCTTGGTTTAGTTACAAGTAGTCGGGTATGTTAACGCGATAACATCTCAGGGATCATTTATAGAATGTAGAGGTGGCGGTGTTCGGGACTTGTATTTTAGTCCGGTGTTCAATATCCCACGATCTAGAGTGGTTCACGTTGACAAACTAAGTTCCAAGGACGGTGAATGCGTTGTCTATCACAATAGGATGTAATTTACGTCGTAGACATCATTTGCTTGCATGTCAAGATAACATAGAAAATGGTCTAACGATAATTTTCATTGTAGAGGGGGCAAAGCTGCCATGTGGCAAATGACAGTGAGGCAGGCAATTGATGAGTTAGCGCATCAAAGAAGAAGATAAAAAGTGCCACAAATGGTGAACATTGTGACACCAACATTGAACGCAATTTAGACGTCATGATAGGACGTGACCTAACGCCATAACGGCTTAAGCATGAGTTGTGTTCCAGCTTACGAGGTGATAGGATGTGTTTTCGCTACCAGTCTCGGGATTCAAACCGTTCCTAATTCATAAGTCACCAAAGGCAGCATTGGCCATTGGAGTTCGATTATGGTGAGCTCCGGTTGAAGGTAGGCGAGTATATTTGATTTGCATTTTAAAGACACTAGGCGGCTGGCCCTGTTCCCAACACTCTCACTGGTCTGTGGAGATGATTTCTGATTGAAGAGCGGGAGTGCATGGAGAGAGAGAATGACTGAAGTCGGCATCAATCCCACACTCATCACCGTAGTCTGAGATCAGCTGTAGTAAATACATTGCAGTTCACTCCATCAGTATATTCGTTGAGTCGTTGTTTTGGAGTTCAGATGGTTACCCTGTCCTGTATCAGAATGCCTCAATATATGCTGTCGTGTACCATGATGCCCAGAGCCACATAGATCTTGAGGTGAGCTTGCTGCATTATAGAGCCTGAACTCGTATCATTGTAGAGAGGAAGCAACGCTACCTCATGACAGTTTGAACCTGCTAAAAGCTGGATAAGTCAACATAGTCCGCTTCTGAGCAATAGCGTCCTCTGCGCTGCAGTCATCAATGATGTATAACGTCGGCGTCCCCTGAAACATTTTATAGAAGGCCTCTAGCCATTTGAGCAGCCGATCACTGGGGTCAAATATGAAGACCTCGGGATCTGACCACACTCACGGTCGGACCCGATATGTTTCATTGTATCTTACAAAGCAATGACAATACGCTCGAAAACACCCCTTTACGGGCCTTCCAGGAGGTCGAGAATAAATTTTGTTTTACCACACGATGTGGGGTCCGTGATGATGGCCGAGTGTGGCTTAAGCGGGAACTCCATTAATAAACAGCACTAACGAATCTCCCGGTGTCGATGTTCAGCTGTCCGTCCATAACCAAATAAACGTAGCAGTACAGTGGCCCCGCCGGTTCAGCCTCTTTCATGATCTGGAGAGTGATGCCATCAGAGCCGTTCTCTACACGGCCGCTGCCGTGAAGAAGGTCATCGTCGGAGGTACGGAAGTCCAGCCACAAGCAGAATTTTGTCGTCAAGTGACTCGCCTAGACTGACATCGAACAATCCTAGCTCTTTGGCGACTGCGCTTGTCTCAGGGTGCCACCGGCGAAGAATTTCCTCGTTTCGTCCCAGAGCTGGTCTGGCGCTAAGCCGTGCACAAATAGCTGATTGGCTTGCCCTTCCACAATGACTTCAACTTTGGTGATCTGTGGGTTATGAAACAACTCTGTTTGGCGTGCAAAATATTTGTGGTTGGCGGGATCCTCCCATAATAGGAGAATGCCTTTCAGAAACTTACAGGGCGTGTTCAGATTGATGTTCCATATCGAGTCCTCCTTTTTCTGAGGAATCCGTCTATGCCGTAGGACCCGCTCGTATAACACCACCATACGGTTCTCATACATGCTCCGAATTAGCCGGGCCAACGTGGGTTCAGTGACTACTTCGTACTCGAGACAGATGTTTTCTAGGGAATACGTGGAATTGCCAGCATCTTTGCCAGTTGCGCGAATCACACAGGAAGCGTCGTTAAAGGTCAACTCAATCTCCAGCCGATCACTAAGAGCAGATTGGTAGAAGGGTGCATGCGTTTCAAACAGCTCAAAGTCTAGTGGTATGTAATACCTGTTTGTGAAGGCCTTCGCGATGGCCAATTCTGGCGCATTGGCGGGGGCAGAACAACAGCATCCGCTGCGCCAACACGCACCTTGGTCACGTTCATGCCGTTGCTTGTATCGATGCCTTGATACACAGCGCTCGCCCGCTCAGATCGGCTCTTCCAAAGATCCAGATAGATGTTGTAGACATCACTGTCCACAAGAGAGAAGACCTCATTGCCGGAGAGCCTAACAGTCAGCTTTTGAACCAGTGCTCGGCCGAGGTTCTGAACCACGAACCGGTTGACATCAGGGGAGCTGAGGGTGACATTGAATGCCAGCAGCACTGACCCAGGCACGATAACATCGTGTGCACCGAGATTTGGTAAACGAACTAGTAGCTGCTGCTTAGGACCGATCGTAGATGGATTGTTGGCCACGATGATCGTTTGCTGCAATCCTTTCACACCGAGCGGCTCTCAGAGACAGCGGTAAGGGTTAAGCTTACGACCGTATGCACTTGAAGACATGGCTAGTTGTCTATTGTTGTTACTTCGTAGCAATATCTAATATGGATAGAGTTGAGTTGACTGATTTGATGGCGAAGAGGGGCCGCCTGAAACGGGCGAAGGAAGAGACAAGCTTCATCGGCGACTTTGATATTGATAATCCCCGCACTGTTAATGCCGAGTGGCCAGATGTGTCACTGGGGACCCCCACCCCCCCCCCCCCGCTTACAACACGAAGCAGAAATCAGCGCCATTAATGACTATTTTTGAAGGGTGGAGTCGAAGTGGAGTGTGAGACCCATAACTGGCGTAGATTATACAAACATTAGAACGCGCTCTATGTTGGGAGAGGAAGGATTACACGGTTAGAAAATGGCATGCCGTTAGCTTTGCGTACCCTCACAGCGAGTACCAAACGTGCATTGGGGTTTGAGGACAAAATACCACCATAGGCTGTCACCATCCTCGAGAAGACTGATAGTTCTCTGGCACAGGAACAAGCAGCTCTAGAGGGTGCGGATATTCGGGATGTCCCACAATAGCTTCAAACGTTGGCAATATCTTAGAAAGGGCCATGTCGAGCCCAGCAGTGCGGCTGGCTTTAGAATATTCGCAAGTAGTAGACCAGTACCTGGGGGAGAAAGACCTACCTCCAGTGAGAGAACTCCGAGGGACTTATGGCGCTTGACAAAGCGGTGACGACGATTAAAGGTAAGCTCACAAACTACCTCGTTATTCTCGACCAGCAAGATAAAGAGATCGCCATACGGGGACGGAAAATGTTGATAGCACCCGATGAGGAGAGTAGTGACTTTCAAGAGCAAAAGATTGCAGATATTGAAGAAGCTAAGAAGAGGATTTTAGTAGAAGTCTCTGAGTTACACGAAGACTTGCGCACCCAGTTCAGCCGGATCCGTGAAACCATTCATCGGGTGGTCAATGAAGACACCACACTAGGTGAGAAGCTGCGGACTCTGTTCCGAGAGCAGGGCATCACCATAGCGAGCATTCTCACAGCGATCGGCCTCTTAATTTCCACTATCACTCTAGCCATTACTGGCAGGCGGTGGGTGGTGCACCCGCTACCCCACCGCCTGGCCGCCACCTAGCCATGGAGCTAAGGAATGGATTCGACAGAAGCTGAAAGACCTAGCGAGCCTTCTGGCCAGGCTAGCTGGTAAGGCCGCTGCGGCACTCCCGGGAATCATAGGCGGCATTATCTCCTGGTTCTTAACTTCTTGAGTAAGGATGTGGGATGGCTGGCTGGAAATCTCTGGGCATTAGTGATTGCACTCGGTAGGCTTGCTGCTGCTGGCTATCAGAGAGCGGCTAACGAAGAAACCATAGGGCCACTTAGGCCGACTGCGACACTCCCAGCAATGAGTGCCTATCTTTTCATTTTGTTGCTGCAGCCCTGCGCTTTATCAGTTATGCGGCTGGTGGTGGGTTGCATCACCGGCGGCTGAGCAATGCTGGGTAGCTCTACCGTAGGGTCTGGGGCATTAATGGCAGTATTCATGCCACACTTTAGGCCTGGCTCTGCGATGACGATCATGTTGTTATATCCAGCTATCTGGCCAATGCGGAGCAGCATGTCGCTGGGGGCCATATACAACCCCGTTCCAAAGACATAATTAACTTCTGAGCTCGCGTTTTGTAGCACGTCCTGATACCTTTTGATGGCCGCCGCGAGATCGACGGGCGCAGAGATGGTGTCTTCTACTAATGCCAGGAATTGCTTCTGGGCATCAAACGCCGTCCCAGTTCCCAGAATGTGTGTTCTAGTCTGCGCCTGGGCCCCTAAGATGGCCCACACATAGGTTCGAATGCTGTCATTTATTCGCTCAACCCCGGGGTGAGTGAAGCCCTGTGACTTGTTAAGAACGAAAGCCCGCCAGGCGGAGTCAGCCTGAGGATCATCTTGTGAGATGTACTCTATGTGTAGTACATCGTTCGATGTCTTTTGTGTGAATGATAGTCGCTTTGGGTCATATAGACCACCTTGGCCGTCATTCAGGACGTGATAACCATTATTCCTCCAGTAAATGTATACTTTCCCCAACCCGTTATTCCTCCCGCTCCGTCTCCAGTTATCATTCTGGGAAATCCCGAATTCCGCGCATATGCGCTGATAGGCTCTTACATCGTAGGGATTTTCATAGGCGGTCCAACCTTGGTCTTGTGGTAGAGCCACACGCATTTCTTTGAGGATTCGACGAATCTGGTAGTAGACATGGAATATGCAGACGGCTCGTGTTAGTGGGTCAGGGTCGGACAGATGCTCCTGCGCGGACACCCTACACCCCGCCGTGGCACACCATACAGCGAAGTTGAGTTGGTTTTGCCAGAATTGCATCGGTTTGCTAAACCAGGCTTGTACGATCTGGTCTGACTCCACGGATGGCAACCGGTAGTTTTCAAACACAGTTGGGAACTGTGTCGGAAAGGCTCCTTGGAGGTTGACCTGTATGTTCACCTTCGTGAGATCCTTTATTTGTGCAAACGGGTATGCCCCGCCCGCCGGGTATTTAGCGTCCTTGTTGAACTCGTAAGCGGTCGTCATTATTATTAGTCGTGCTAATATTTATATCACACTTAGCAACGTCCAACATGGGGAACCCATCCCCCTCAACCCGGTCCTAGACAATCGCGATGGTCACCTAGAGGTGGCTATAGTGGAATTGTTGCTCTACCCCGCGTGGGTTAATATTTTCGCGAAGCTGAAAAACAATTGGTTCAAATATGGTGTCGAGGTTGTTACTATTCCCGACGGGTATAATGATGTTTCGCCCTCAACAAGCAATTCTTTGAGCCACGGAAGCTCTCTCTTTCTCTTAACCCCGCAACTGGCCTTGTAAGTCTCGGTGGTATAAAATCGGGGGTGGCCATAGCGTGGGGAGGGCTAGGTTGAGTTCTTGGGGTCGGCTTAAACGATAGAAGCTATATGTTACATGAGAAGTTTATATTCTTCGCGTCAAAGTTTCCTAACTTTATCATATATAAGGAGTTGTAGATTCATCTCGAGGGTCTATTATCATATGAAAACCGTCATAATTCGCTCCCCTCCACACTCCTCCTGGCTGTGCCCGTTAAAAAAGAGGAATGTAATCAAGGGAGACATGATATTTTCTCTGTGCCTTATTATAAAAAGCTGGAAACTGGATATAAGACTTTCGGTCCGAGATGAAAACGGTGACGACATGCCACTGGCATATCTAAGCTGTGTACTCCACATCAGACATGGCTGCCCCGCCGGGTATTTACCCTCCTTATTGAACTCGGAAGCGGCTATTGATATTAGACGTGCTAATATGTACATAACGTTAAGCAACATCCAACATGGAAACCCATCCCCCTCAACCCGGTCCTAGACAATCGTGATGGTGACCTGGAGGTGGCTCTAGTGGAATTGTTGTTCTATCCCGCGTGGGTTAATATTTCCCAGGGGATGGCCAATAATACGTTCCTGGTGGGGAGTAAAGAGATTGTTATCCCCGATGGGTACTACGACATATGTACCCTCAACAAGCAATTCTTTGAGCCTCGAAAGTTTTCTCTGGCGCAGGACCCGCAACTGGCCGCGTGTCCCTTGCTGATAAAGATCCACCCGATATGTCGGATCGTGTCGGTTGGGACATTATTACTGTGCCCGAAACATTGGAGTGTGGCCTAGCCAACACTCTGGGACTTAACGGTTGGGCATGGGTTAATAGTGTGAGGGTCGAAAAAAATTTTCCTAGACTCCTCATATATAAGGAGTTGTACGTTCATCTCGAGTGTCTATCATCATATGAGAACCGTCATAATTCGCTTCGTTCCACACTCCTGTCACGAGCGCCATGAGTTAACCAGCTAATAATACCGACGTTTGCGTGGCGTATATTTTCTAGGCCACAACAGTCGTACTAACAGAGTAAACACAGCTGCACAGGTTACATCGTGTCAGCCCATAAACACATTTGGTGGTGAGTGAGAAGGAATGGATACATCGAGTTGGCCGTTCATTAACAGTTAGAATCACATATGATTGTCGGCTTAGGATATGGAATGATTCCGTTTGTCATCTATACTGCCGGACATCAGACGGAAATGGCTGCTGGGATTGTCACCACGGAACAGAAGATTGACAGTTTATAAACAGGTCGGAAGTGCCCCACTAGGGAGAAAACAGTGCATCTGTCAATTCTTGGTTTCCGGCACATCGAGAGGATTGACGGGGTTATTTGCAACTCTTTGTTGTAACTCGACAGAAACTCGCTGGCTTGTTTGAGAATCTAAACTATTACTGACAACTTTGACAGGACTAAAGCCAGGAAAATGGATTCTTGACAAGGGATGATCTGCCACGGTGCCACCTGTGTGGGGGCATAAAGGATAACGTCACGTGGCCAACTTTGGTAGTTTGCCATATAAACCCGAGTTGGAATCAACTAGGGTGGACTTGAAAAATGCTCTAGTCAGAGTGCCAGGGCACTGCAGTGCTTAGTGGAAATAATATCTACCGTGTGTTAATTAGTGACTTAAATTTACACGTGCCTATAATGGCAGATGTAGATATGATTGATAGGACTGCAGTAGTGCCATTTAAGGTATAACCTATTATAATATTAGTTCTAATTAATATAGACTGTGGCCTTGTTAAACTATAGTGTGATGATTAGCACTGTTAGTGGAAACTAGTTAGAGTAGAATAGTGATATTAACTCTGCTAGTTAAGAATAGATTAGTGAAGTGTTGATAAGCTTTACTAGTTGAGAATTGAGTAATGAGGGATAATTGGGATCCTCCCGTAGGTGTCCCTGGTGGGCGGGGTTCCGCATTCTGTTTGCTGATTTTTTCTTTGTCATAGCCTGATTCGGCTCTAGGTGGGTAGCTAATCTGCTCTGTGACTAAGTCTAGTTAGCTAAAGATCATTAAGCAAGGTGATAGGCTTACACTCAGCCGAAGGGATCAGTGACTAGTACTATCACCAGATGTGTTGTTTCTATCCTAGGTTCCCTACCAGATCCAAGGAAACTCAACAAGTTTTTGGGAAAGAATCCAATCCCATTCGGAAGAACACCAGTTCAACAATCAATAAAGTTGCATACGGAACGTAACTAAAGCTAGGAGGAAGTTGATTCACCAAAGATAGTGATGATTACTGATGCACCACACAGCATCAGACAGTAGTAACTAAATGAGAACAGTCTAATAGTTACCTAGTGTTATATAATCTCGTGTAATAGAACACAAGACATTATACGTGAGGCTAGATAGACACGAGTGAGGATCAATCACATTAACAATTAACATTAATGACTGTGTACACACTACAAAGGACTTGTGCAGTTTTTGTTAAGGAACGATAGGAACGGACATTGTGTAGGGTGCAACCGGTCCATGATTAACTGTTAATACCACCGGTGTCTATTTCGGATGATCATGAAATTGGATTACCAGAGGTCTACGGAGACAAAGCAGTATCCGGCAAGATGGTTTCGGCACTGGGTGAGATGTACATGTTCTGACGTAACGTGCTGTGGTCTATCTTTGCTGGGATCAGCTGACTGGGTTGTTGTCTGAAAGTCCGATTCTACACACTTTATAGAACACGTCACACATTTTCTTCACATACACGTCTCATATACGTTACACTTTTATTTTAATAAATTACTCTTTATTAATTTCTAGAAGCAAGAGTTGTTGAGTATGTTGCGTTGGGGAAGTATGAGAAGGGGGCATAGTACGACAGTGTGAGAGTGATAGGAAAAGGTGTCCATAGGCTGATGGAGTGTGTTGGACGGAAGCTGGTGGATTCTCCAGAATATTGAGAGGGAAAAAAATATTATAATGTGGGTGTCGGATCTCCTCACTCCAGGGACGACACTTTAAAGGAGGACACGACAACTCCTCAGGGCTGTGCCAGTTGAAAATGTGGAATGTAGTCAAGAGAGACACGATATTTTCTCTGTGCCTCGTTATAAGAAGTTGGAGACTGGAACTCTAAGCGATATTAGACTTTCGGTCCATGATGAACAAGGCAACTCTGTGCCGCTGGCATATCTAAGATGTGAACTCCACATCAAACAAAGCAATGGCTGACTCAGAAGGTCCAGGAAGGCATCGTCCTAGAGCCTGATCTATCCTAACCGTTGCTGATTTGGCCGACACTATTGGGTTGCGGCAGCCGGGCCATAATTACAAAATCTATGGCCTCCAGCTCACTCCCCAGGGGGTCTATGCTCGTGCCGCCATAGACCATCCCGACGACGACGACTGGGATCTGCAGCTTGAGCTTCGCACGGGATATACTCACCTCGAGCCCAATGGGATACTTATCAGGCTAACCAACATGGGCAAGGCATTTGTGAGTTATCAGGCTTGCAAGACGGTCATACGCACCAACAAGCTCCCTGTTGTGACTTACCAGTCGTTTCTGAAAATGCAGTGTGCCAAGCCTCTCTTCTATGCCGTAGCGGTGACTGAGGCTAAAGCACAAGGGACTAGATACTGTTTAAAGACCACTGCAGAGTTTAAAAACGACCTTGATATGCTAGGTAAGCCTCCTAAGGAGTCAACCATCTATCTCGAGCTAGCTATTGCGGCTGCGGCGCAGACTGATGTTGTCCAAGTCCTTCCTGGGTTCTCTATTAAATTGAGTGCATCAACACTCGCCAGGCATATTGCTCTCGTAATCATTCCACGGCTGACTGGACGTGGACAGCCCGGGCGATAGAGGCGGACATTATCGTAGAGCTCGGTGAGGTTGTGGTGGATGAAATCATCTTTAATACCGTTACTGCTTTTGTCCGGCTTTTGTTCACTACAGGGCCGGTTAGCGCCGTTCGCGTTGAACATTTAATCTTTCAGTTGAAGAATTAGGAATAAGTTTGATGTGCAAAGAATAATGTCTCTCTATCCCTCATTTGATACTAATGACGGAGGTATCTATCGCATTCAAGACTTCGGAAGTCTATGGAAGATGAAAGGGACAAACGGGCTGCACTGTATAAAGAATATCTGCGTGCCGTTAATGCATTAGACGCTGTGGACAGCGTGATGCTGGCGGCTAGCCTTGATATGGGTGTGTGTGTGTGGGGGGGTGTTGGGCTTCTCACCACCATTATCGCCAGCCCCTGTAGTTGTTGGGCTCGAGATAGCTGCCCTAGCTTGTGGAATCATGTCCGCTGGGAGCAAGCTAGCGTCCCGCAAACTAACGTCGAAAGCTAAGAAACACGATAGAATTTGCACTCTGGCGGAGGCTAAGCTTTCCAGCATAGCCGACCTTATTTGAAAAGCTCTGGATGATGGGAGAATTACGGACGTGGAGTATAAAATAATTACAGTTGAAGAAAAGAAATTTCACCAGTTGAAAAAAGATATTCGGAGCAAGGCGCCGGCTGATCTGGACGAAGGGACAAACAAATCTCTCATTCTGAAAGGAAGAGACGAGGCGCGGGCAGAATTCGTAAAAGCTATAGGCTCGAAATAACTTGTTTACGCGATCAGGACAATTTGGACCCGCCCCCTATTCCACCGAACGATTTGCCACTAGATTTAAGTAATGCTCGATACACAGAAATAATGAACTTGATATACTACTCAGAGCAGTAAAATGTAAACAATGTAAAATTCTGAGATAAGTATGAAAATTTTTTCCATTGCTTTCATCTTTTCATTCTTCTCGTCCTGTTGTCACGTGTGAATGTAGTTACAGGAGATCTCTTGAACTATATGTTGTGTTCTGTTTGCTGATGAAGGCTAATCGCCGCAACGTCCTGTATGTGTCGTAATTCTGTTATGTAAAGCTGCACTACTTTGTGTGGAAGTAATAAACATGATATACTACTCAGAGCAAGGGATTTCACTAATGCGCACAACACGGATGTAATAAACTTGACATCTCAAATATTTTCGCTAAATAAACAGTGCATTGTTTTTCCTGTGTCAATAAGCGGATGTTTATTATGCGCATGAAATATGATTTTCTTTCAGCGGCGTTGTAAAGCTAACTACACGAAGCTAACTGGCGAAGCGAACGGTCGGCTGTTTTCGACTTTAGAATACGGAAGTATAAAGCTTGAGGCGATTCTCACACTGGGCACTGGGTGGTCACGGTGGACAAGTTTGATTTGTCTCATCCTTGTCGGGGCAGGTAGAGGCTACCCACGGCTTGGTTGCTCCCGCTGAAAATTGCGCTATAGTTAGCCACGCACACCTATTCATCATTGGTATGGTGAGCGGCCCTCTGGTTCATATTGAGGACCTAGATTCATCCCTTTATAGAGTAGCAGCTTGATGCCGGTCGTCTTTTCAAACTTCCGAAACATCCTATGGAGCGCGTCTAGTGTGCAACGCTCACACATCTCATATGGTTTCCTAACACCCCTCTCACAGAATATGCACTCTTCTATCACCTCTCCCCGCTTTTCCTGCACATTGTGCCGAGAACAATAAATGCCGATGCATAGGCAGCCGCAATGCAGTTCTGTGACGAGCTTCGGCCACTCACATCCATAGGTCTCCATCTGTATGTGCCCAATAAGTCATCCTCTAATTCGACGCGCTGCCCGGCGCCCCCTAATACTTCTGGGAGGCGGTCCTGGCTGTTGAAATTTGCGTTGGTGGTGCTCGAAGAGAGAGCGTGCCCGCTCTCCGAGTGCTCCCGTTCGTATTCGCATGTTTGTAGCAGTGCGCATCTTGATATGGCTGGTTGGTACCGCTTTAATTGTGTATCGCGAAATAGTCGCCCTTATAACAAAATATGGTTGCTCGCACTCGCGGTTGCCCCGACGCAATTTGTGCTATAGTTAGGGGCTATTATTTGCTTCTCTATATGGGTCCCGGTAACACACGAGTCGAAGGCGAGGGATACTGTAAGGGGCAAACCTACATGCAAATTCAGTCGGTACACGTACCGGCCGCGGTTCGACCCCTTAGGGGTGAGAATTGGCCCAACGCGCGGGTGTGGGGTCGCGGATGTAGGGGTGCCGGTAACACACTAATCGCCATATAGTTCTACTTGTCTTCTTTATGCCTCATGTGCTTCTTCTGGAGTGAGCATATTGCGCAACTGGTCTTATTTATGCCCCAACCGCTTGTTCTGGAGTGAGCACGTTGTGCAACTGGTCTTGTTTATGCCTCAAATACTTGTTCTGGAGTGAGAACGTTGCGCAACTGTTATTATTTATGCCCCAACAGCTTGTTCTGGAGTGAGCGCTGTGCGCATCTGGTCTTATTTATGCCTCAAATGCTTGTTCTGGGGTGAGCACGTTGAGCATCTAGTTTTATTTATGCCTCAACTACTTGTTCTAGAGTGAGCACTGTCAACCTCTCTAAGGGTTTACATTGTGAGTTCAGACAGGCAGATGGTGCTATTACAGATGAGGCGTAAAAACATGCGTAAGTCTTCATATAATTTAATGTTTATACAGCATGATAATAATATCACAATAATGTTTACACAACTCAAAATACAATCTCGCACAGCGTTCGGAAAATACTCTTGCGCAACTATCAAGGAATGCGCACTCGTGCTTCAGCAAGCACACCAAGACACGTTAAGTAGCGGCCACATTCATTCACACTGAAGTCTAAGCACTAGTCTATTCTTCCTCTCAACACAGTTACGCATCCTCTCTCATCCACGCCCGAGTCCCGTCTGCCGTTCCCTACTCAGCTAGATGGTCACGAGGTACTTGACCCTCGTGGAGTCCGTGGAGGTCGTGCTAGTCGAATCTGTCTCACTCGCTTGTTTGAGTACTGCGCACTGCGTTACCCTGTCGAAGATGAACATGTCCTGTCATTCACGGGCAGTCTTGTCCCTAACCTACTGTCATAGGCGTCTGGACCGGTCTACTGCCCTATCACTATTCCCATGTCCTATGTCTGTCCTCTGTCCTCTGTTATGTCATATCTGGGACCTTGACAAGCACGTTGCGCAACTCTTCTTATTAATACCTCAACTGCTTCTTCTAGAGTGAGCACGTTGCGTAACTGGTGTTATTTATACCTCAACTGTTATTATCTATTGTGCGTGTTACATTCACATAGAAAAAAAATTGTTAATTGCTGTTTTAAGGGGAAGAAGAAGAATAGGAAGAAAAATATTATGATGAATTGGAGGAAGAGGAGAAGAAGAAAAAGAAGAAGAAGAAGGAGAAGGAGGAGGAGAAGGAGGAGGAAAACAACAACAACAACAACAACGATAAGGGTGATAATTAAAGATGAGGGGAACGATATCTTTGAGGGTTAAAAAATAAATATAATAAATAAAGTGGCGTTGTTGCAGTCTCTGCGTAGAAAATGTCTGTGAACTTCATTAACCCCTCGATAAAGTGAAAATCACATGATCTCAGAATGTCCCAGATTCATCTCAATTTACTGATTTCATGTGAGAAGCTGTTTGTGTGTCACTGCCACTTGGTTATATAAATATCATTTGGCTGAGTCGTGTAGTGCGTCTGCATTACATTTGTGTCAAATGATGACAAGTTAAACGATGGCCAGAGACAGGTGTTGAGGTGCAACTGTAGCGGGTGAAGGGCTGAAGTGTGCACCCATCAGATTCAGGCCTGTCTATTTTGTCAAACATCAATTATCTCATTTTTGTTTTTCGAATTTGATGAACCATCACCACGGCCTCGGTCTGGGAAGGAAAATAAAGTGGCGAGGCATCCAACTGGATACCTCGTGACGCAATTCTGTAAAACAGTGCATGAGAGGTTTCAACCGCTGGAAGCACGTACTTAATTATTACAAGGAATGTTGTATGCCAATTTAATCGGAGATCTAATAATATGCATGAAACTAGAAATAATCATCTGGAATGGAATTAATAATAATATGCCACATTAGTAGGAAAACTAATAGTAATATCCCATATTAATTTAACGAAGTAATTATTTTCCAGATTGGTAGGAGAACTAATAATAAAATACTAGACTATTCGAAAGAACTAACAATAATATACTAGACTATTCGAAGAACTAATAATAATATACTAGACTATTCGAAGAACTAATAATAATATACTAGACTATTCGAAGAACTAATAATAATGTATTAGACTATTCGAAGAACTAATAATAACTTCAGGGCTGCGTGCTGTCACCCTATTTGTTTAACGTGTATGCCGAAAATATAATGAGAAATGTAAGAGATGATATAAACAGGGAGCCATATGATGCCCTAAATATCGGCGGTCATGACATACCAGAGATTCGATATGCTGATGATACAGTATTACTAATACTATCCACAACACAGAATGGCATAGAAAACCTAATAGCCTCAACACAATTGAATAGTGAAAATCACAACTTATATCTTAACATAGCAAAAACTAAGATAATGCATACAGATAAAACTACTATGGAGAAAGAAATATACATTAATGGGAGAAAATTGGAGGTGGTGGAAAATTTTGAATATCTTGGGTCATTGATTACGAATAATGGTGACACAATGAAAGAAATTAAACGGCGACTATCCATTGCTCTTCAAAGACTAAAACAGATGAATAAATTATGGTGTGGGACAGACAGAACTACAAAAATTAGATTTTTAAGAGCATGCATCTTTCCCATTGCAACATACGCCTGTGAGACATGGACACTTACTAAACAAGCTGAACAGCGCATAAACGCCTTTGAATATAAATGTTATAGACGAGTTCTAAGAATATCTTGGGTAAAGAAAAGAACAAATGCATCCATACTTCAAGAGTTGAATATTGAGGAGGGATGGCTATTAAAGACGATAAAACAAAGAAAATTGAAGTATTTTGGTCACTTGAAACGTCACGACAGTTTGGAGAGAACAATAATGGAAGGGTATATGCCTGTGAAGAGAGGAAGAGGAAGGCCAAAGAGAAGATGGGTGCAAGATGTGGCGGATGATCTCCAGATGGGTGTATCAGACGCGGGACATCTTGCTTGTGATAGAGAAGTTTTCCAGAAGGTTGTTATGGGAGCGAGGTTCTGCAAAGGACATGCTACTGAATGATGATGAATGAATAATAATTCTCTAGACTATTCGAAAGAACTAATAATAATATACTAGACTATTCGAAAGAACTAATAATAATATACTAGACTATTCGAAGAACTAATAATAATTTACTAGACTATTCGAAAGAACTAATAATAATATACTAGACTATTCGAAGTACTAATAATAATATGGCAGATAGGTCAGAGAACTAATGGAAGATGTTGGTTGTGAGAGCATCTCCATGACCCACCCGTGGAAATATGGGACTGCAGGAGGAAAAGTATATGTGAAATGTTGTATGTCAAATGTTGTGTATAAAATGTTGGGACGTGACACTTGCACACGTTCAGGTATGGAGTTAAAGAAGAAAAAGTGTGCTTAAAATTTATTTTGTATGTAAAAAGTTGTATGTGAAGTATTTATGTAAACTGTTGTATGTAAAATGTTATATGTGAAATGTTGTATGTGAAATGGTGTATGTGAAACGTTGTATATGAAGAATGAAGAAGAAATATACATGAAATGTTGTATGTGAAATGTTGTATGTGAAATGGTGTATGTGAAAAGTTGTATTTGAAGAATGAAGAAGAAATATTCATGAAATGTATGTGAAATGTTGTATTTGAAATGTTGCATGTGAAACGTTGTATATGAAGAAAGAAGAATGTTGTAGCCGGGCATTTCTACAAGTGCTGGATGTTTGATACTGGAGCAAGTATTCTTGCTGTTAGATTAAAATGGCCCCTGTTCGTGTCGGAAGTCAATAAGATATTAAGTTTAGCACTGAAACGACTTTGCCCTGACGTCAATAATTAGCGGCAGACAGACAGCTCCATCCTGTCAGTCTTACCTGCCGAGTGATGGTATTTTCATGTCTGAATTCCACTTGACGGCTAGAGTTTCACCTCAGCTCCCGTGCAGTTTGCTTTGTTGTTTCTGGAGAGGTAAATATTGAGATAAACAATCATTGGCGTTTTGAGTTTCATGCTCTCCCAGGAATGTCTGGGTTGGTGTCCCTGCCTTCGGTTAACTCCAGTTCGACTGGAAGCTTGCAGAGATTCTTAAACTGCATTCGGTTAACTCCCGTTCGTCTTGAGGCTTGCAGGGATTCTTAAATTGCATTCGGTTAACCCCCGTTCAACTTGAGGCGTGCAAGGATTCTCAAACTTCTGCCCCATAGACACACTGTCCATAAGAAAGTGTCATGGAGTCCCGGGAGATGAGCGCGCTGTAGTCGATGGCAGCAAGCGCCTGGGGGACAGGGGTTAGTGACAAGCAGTTTCATAATTCCCGGAGATATCCAGATGAGGGTTAGAAATCCGCCGCGGGAGATTTGGAAGCAGGTCGCTGTGTGTTACTTTCGTTGGTGTCAGGCGTGGGTATTTCAGAAAGCAATGGCAAACTACTGAGTTAACATTGCCTAGTAAATCCCAGACAGCTAATACATGCTGGGATTGACTGCAGTGGCTATGTGAAGTGTGGCTATGTGAAGTGTGGCTATGTGAAGTGTGGCTATGTGAAGTGTGGCTATGTGAAGTGTGGCTATGTGAAGTGTGGCTATGTGAAGTGTGGCTATGTGAAGTGTGGCTATGTGAAGTGTGGCTATTTGAAGTGTGGCTATTTGAAGTGTGGCTATGTAAAGTGTGGCTATTTGAAGTGTGGCTATGTGAAGTGTGGCTATGTGAAGTGTGGCTATTTGAAGTGTGGCTATTTGAAGTGTGGCTATTTGAAGTGTGGATATGTAAAGTGTGGCTATGTGAAGTGTGGCTATGTGAAGTGTGGCTATGTGAAGTGTGGCTATTTGAAGTGTGGCTATGTAAAGTGTGGCTATTTGAAGTGTGGCTATGTGAAGTGTGGCTATGTAATGTGTGGCAATGTGAAGTGTGGCTATGTGAAGTGTGGCTATGTAAAGTGTGGCTATGTAAAGTGTGGCTATGTAAAGTGTGGCAATGTGAAGTGTGGCTATGTGAAGTGTGGCTATTTGAAGCGTGGCTATGTGAAGTGTGGCTATGTGAAGTGTGGCTATGTGAAGTATGACTATATGAAGTGTGGCTATGTAAAGTGTGGCTATTTGAAGTGTGGCTTTGTGAAGTGTGGCTATGTGAAGTATGACTATGTGAAGTGTGGCTATGTGAAGTATGACTATGTGAAGTGTGGCTATGTGAAGTGTGGCTATGTGAAGTGTGGCTATGTGAAAGGTGAAGATGACTAGGTAGCTAGTTTTTCCATGTGTAACGACGAGTGCAGGCATCTAGCCTGGTCCCAAAACGCTCAAGCCATTGTAACGTTCTAGGCAGTAGAGCAACTCATCTTCCGGCTGAATGATCCGAAAAATTATATCTACGGCCTAGCGTGGCCAGCCATATTTTACCAACATTCTTCTTCGGGGAACAAATTGTGCCACGTGACCATTCCGACATGCGCAGATGACCAGAACATTGGGTGCGACGTTGTCTCTTCGCAGATGTGTCCTGCAGAATTGATCCCGTGGGTCTGGGTTCAATCCTTGTAGCATGTGTGCTGGTGTTTGTCCTGCAGCATTGATCCCGTCAGTCCGGGTGGTATTCACTGTCTGGCAACTTGTGCTGTGATGTGTGCTCCAGTACTCCACTGTTGAAGTCTTGTAACAAGTGCTGTGATGTGTGCTCCAGTACTTCACTGTTGAAGTCTTGTAACAAGTGCTGTGATGTGTGCTCCAGTACTTCACTGTTGAAGTCTTGTAACAAGTGCTGTGATGTGTGCTCCAGTACTTCACTGTTGAAGTCTTGTAACAAGTGCTGTGATGTGTGCTCCAGTACTTCACTGTTGAAGTCTTGTAACAAGTGCTGTGATGTGTGCTCCAGTACTTCACTGTTGAAGTCTTGTAACAAGTGCTGTGATGTGTGTTCCAGTACTCCACTGTTGAAGTCTTGTAACAAGTGCTGTGATGTGTTCTCCAGTACTTCACTGTTGAAGTCTTGTAACAAGTGCTGTGATGTGTGCTCCAGTACTTCACTGTTGAAGTCTTGTAACAAGTGCTGTGATGTGTGCTCCAGTACTTCACTGTTGAAGTCTTGTAACAAGTGCTGTGATGTGTGTTCCAGTACTCCACTGTTGAAGTCTTGTAACAAGTGCTGTGATGTGTGTTCCAGTACTCCACTGTTGAAGTCTTGCAACAAGTGCTCTGATGTGTGCTCCAGTACTTCACTGTTGAAGTCTTGTAACAAGTGCTGTTCTGTGTGCTCCAGTACTCCACTGTTGAAGTCTTGTAACAAGTGCTCTGATGTGTGTTCCAGTACTCCACTGTTGAAGTCTTGTAATAAGTGCTGTGATGTGTGTTCCAGTACTCCACTGTTGAAGTCTTGTAACAAGTGCTCTGATGTGTGTTCCAGTACTCCACTGTTGAAGTCTTGTAACAAGTGCTCTGATGTGTGTTCCAGTACTCCACTGTTGAAGTCTTGCAACAAGTGCTCTGATGTGTGTTCCAGTACTCCACTGTTGAAGTCTTGTAATAAGTGCTGTGATGTGTGTTCCAGTACTCCACTGTTGAAGTCTTGTAACAAGTGCTCTGATGTGTGTTCCAGTACTCCACTGTTGAAGTCTTGTAATAAGTGCTGTGATGTGTGTTCCAGTACTCCACTGTTGAAGTCTTGTAACAAGTGCTCTGATGTGTGTTCCAGTACTCCACTGTTGAAGTCTTGTAATAAGTGCTGTGATGTGTGTTCCAGTACTCCACTGTTGAAGTCTTGCAACAAGTGCTCTGATGTGTGTTCCAGTACTCCACTGTTGAAGTCTTGTGACAAGTGCTCTGAGATGTGTTCCAATACTCCACTGTTGAAGTCTTGCAGCAAGTACTCTGATTTGTGCTCCAGTACTCCACAGCTGCAGGTAGCAGGCTCTCTGAAGTCCACTCGCCGAGACCGGCCGAGTTCAGAGCTCTGTTCTGAGATTACACCTCCAGTTCTGCTTGTTTCTGCCTGGCTCGTAAACCAACAGCTCTATCACACTGCTCCATCAATCCTGTCATTCTATCACACTGCTCCATCAATCCTGTAATCCTATCACACTGCTCCATCAATCCTGTCATTCTATCACACTGCTCCATCAACCCTGTCATTCTATCACACTGCTCCACAATTCCTCTCATTCTATCACACGGCTCCATGAATCCTGTCCTTCTTTCACACTGCTCCATGAATCCTGTCATTATATCACACTGCTCTATGAATCCTGTCATTATATCACACTGCTCTATGAATCCTGTAATTCTGTCACACTGCTCCATGAATCCTGTAATTCTGTCACACTGCTCCATGAACCCTGTCATTATATCACACTGCTCTATGAATCCCGTAATTCTATCACACTGCTCCATGAACACTCCATGAGTCCTGCCACTCTGTCACAACGTTCCAAGAGTCCTGTCACTCTGTCACAACGCCCCATGAGTCATGTCACTCTGCAACACCCCACTATCAGAGCTGTCACTCTGTCACACTGCCCCAATAATATCTCCCGCTCTGTCTTGGCACTTTATTCCTGTGACCCGCCGACGGGTAAATATATCTGTAAACATGAACGGTAATGTCATCTTATTGCTAGATTATACAGACAATCTGTGTCAGGTCTTAGTCAGATATGACTGAGCTACCGTATAACAGTAGACGGTACTACCTGGTTTCTGTTAGCGCTGAACGTTGGGCGGCGCTTACCAAACCCGACACCCCACATTGTGCCAACGGCTTCGGGCGGAAGAGCGCAATTGGGAGGGTACAAGCCTTACCCTGGTGCGAGGAAATGCAAGCTAAAGACAAAATGTCATGGCAGGGCAGACCAGGCCCTAAGCCTTGGTTGGCGACTGGTCTAGGATCGAAGCTCCGACAGGCGGACAGTTAGAGCATTGCTTTGCTGATCCGGCAGCTTCTGCAGCTTGTCTTGTTCCAGATGTAGGGGTGTTACCTTTCCTCTGGAGTAAACTAGGCAGGCCGAGAGAGGGATCATGCTGCATGGGCAACACATGATCTCTATATTTTAGCCCAGGCTTTGTGCTATGGAGAGGCAATAACTCCATCCCTGGTCTTAACTGGTCTCGGAATCAAAGCGAGAGGCAACTGTTACGGGTTATAAGTCCTTGTCAGTTGGCGTAGACATGGGGCGCCACGCGTTGCCTCTGACGGTGGGAGACACCTATAGGTGTCACTGATCAGCTACCGCCCGCCTCAAGCTGGGCAGCCCCCAGCCAATTGGGTGCTGATCCGCCACAGCCTGCCTGCTTCAATGGGTGCTTGGGGCTAGGACAAAATCTGAATCGCAGGCTGTAAAACCAATGCACCAGGTACAAACAAAAATAAAAATAGAAATCTCAAGCTACGGCTTGCAACCTGGAACGTGAGAACCATGTGTCCAGGATTTTCCACTGACTTGACCAATATTGACGATGTGAGAAAAACGGCTGTGATTGATGCCGAACTCAATCGTCTAAACATTGATATTGCTGGCCTGCAGGAGACTCGCCTCGCTGAGGAAGGGTCACTCAGGGAAAACAACTACACCTTTTTCTGGAAGGGTAGAGGGCAGGCAGAAAAAAGGCAACACGGTGTGGGCTTTGCAGTGAAGAATTCGCTACTGGGAATGATTGAAATTCCAGCAGGAGGAAATGAAAGACTATTATCTTTGCGCTTGGCAACCTCTTGTGGGTTTGCCACCATTATTACTGCATATGCACCGACACTCGATTCCTCTGATGATGTGAAGGATTCGTTCTATGAGGAGTTAGACTCCGTGATCAAGGCAGTTCCAAAATCTGACTACATTTATATGCTCGGTGATTTCAATGCTCGTGTGGGCAAGGACTCGAGTTCATGGCCAGTGTGCCTTGGAAAATACAACATCGGTCGCATGAATGAAAATGGGCAAAGGCTGCTGGAGCATTGCACCAGTAATGACCTATGTATTACAAACTCCTTTTTTAAAACAAAAGAGATGCATAAGGTCACATGGAAACATCCAAGATCCGGCCATTGGCACCAGCTGGACTTCATCATCACACGGAGACAACATCTGAACCATATATCATTGACTCGTAGTTACCGCAGTGCTGACTGTGATACGGATCATTCTTTGGTTGTTGCAAGGGTTAGACTGAGACCAAAGAGAATCTACACAGCTAAACACAAATCTAGCCTCAGGATTAATATTATTAACACTCATGATCCTGAAAAGTGCTTTCAGTTTCAACAGCAACTTGAAGACGCTTTCACTGATACACCAGAAAATTGTACAGTAAATGAAAAGTGGGGTCAAATTAAGGAAACTCTTTATAAAACTGCCGTAGGGGTTTACGGCACTGTGGATCATAAGAGGCAGGACTGGTTTGCGGCCAACAGCGAGACTCTGCAGCCCTTGATTGATAAGAAGAAGAAAGCTCTCTTAAGAAACAAGGAAAGACCAACGCGTAACACTCTGAGTGAGCTTAGGCAAGCTAGGAAGGATGTGCAAAAGGCTGCCAGGCAGTGTGCAAATGATTATTGGATCAAGTTATGTGAGTCCATCCAAATCGCAAGTGATAAGGGAGACATAAGAAGCATGTATGAAGGAATAAAGAAAGCCTGCGGTCCAGTGATCAAAAGAAGTGCACCATTGAAAACCTTGACTGGAGAAATCATCACTGATAAGAAACAGCAGATGGACAGATGGGTAGAGCACTATTTGGAGCTTTACTCAAGTGAGACCAAACTAGCGGATGATGCCCTCAACGCCATAGAGGCTCTACCAACTCTTGACCACCTGGACACACTTCCCAGCATAACAGAAGTTAAGTGTGCTATAAATGAACTTGCATCTGGCAAGGCTCCAGGTAAGGATGGGATTCCAATAGAGGTTATCAGGAGTGGGCAAGACACACTCACTATACAGATCCACCAGCTAATAGAGCTATGCTGGCGTGAAGGACAAGTCCCACAGGATTTCAAAGATTCAAACATCATAACACTGTACAAGAACAAGGGCGATCGGAGCGACTGCAACAACTATAGGGGTATCTCACTTCTGTGTATTGTTGGAAAAGTATTTGCCAGAATTGTTCTGCGCAGACTTCAAGTCCTAGGAGATCAAGTCTACCCCGAATCACAGTGTGGCTTTCGACAGAACCGGTCTACCACTGATATGATATTCTCATTGCGACAAATGCAAGAAAAATGCCGTGAACAGAATCAACCACTGTTTATTGCCTTCATCGACCTCACAAAGGCATTTGATTTGGTCAGTCGTGAGGGTCTGTTCAAGGCACTAAAGAAGATTGGCTGCCCACCAACTCTTCTGTCCATTGTGGAATCGTTCCACACAGGCATGAAGGGTATAATCAAGTTTGATGGTGCAACTTCTGAAGAATTTGAAATCAAGAGTGGAGTTAAGCAAGGTTGTGTACTAGCTCCCACCCTCTTTGGAATATACTTTTCACTTCTACTGAAATATGCATTTCATGATCAGGATGGTGGTATATACATTCACTCACGCTCAGATGGCGGCCTCTACAATGCTCAGAGATTGAAGGCTAAGACCAAAATTAGGAGGGTACTGATCAGAGAGTTGCTTTTTGCAGATGATGCTGCAGTTACGACCCACTCTGAGGAAGAATTGCAATGTCTACTATCTGCATTCTCCAATGCTTGTTCTGAATTTGGTTTAACAATTAGCAAAAAGAAGACACAGATTATGTCACAAGGTGCACATGGGGTACCATCAATCTTTATTGACGACGCCGAACTAGAGATAGTAGACCATTTTACATATCTAGGATCAGTGGTAAATAGCAAATTATCCCTAGATCAGGAAATCAACATCCGGATTGGTAAGGCAGCAACAACAATGAACAGGTTAAGAAAAAGAGTCTGGGAGAACAGGAAGCTTACTGCCAAAACAAAAGTCCTTGTCTATCAAGCCTGTGTCCTTAGTACTCTTCTCTATGGCAGTGAAACCTGGACAACTTACTCACACCAAGAGAACAACTTAAACAGCTTTCATATGCGGTGTCTGCGAAGAATTCTTGGTATTAAGTGGCAAGACAAAATCACAAATACTGAAGTATTGGAAAGATCAGGTTGTGTGACAGTTTATTCCATGCTCAGTCTTCGTAGACTTAGATGGATAGGACATCTTAGGAGGATGGATGATGGTAGAATACCAAAGGATATCTTTTTTGGTGAATTACAGATGGGTAAGAGATCTCAGGGTCGGCCTCTACTACGATACAAAGATGTGTGTAAGCGGGACATGATTGATACAGGCATTGATAATGCACATTGGGAGCAAGTCGCCGCTGAACGTGTTGCATGGAGGGCAAATATCAGAAATGGAATAAAGTCAAAGGAGAAAATTATTGCAGAAAAGTCACACACCAAGCGTTTGAGACGTAAGATGGTGCATGATGGCGGAAGTGACCACTTGTTCACATGCACCCACTGTGAACGGACATTTACAGCGCAAATTGGCCTTATCAGTCACACTCGCTACCGCCATAGTTAAAAGTTATTATGCCTTTTTAAAGCACAAACTATCGTCTGTCAAGACGGCAAGGTGCCAATGATACAGACAATACACAGAAGTGCCCTAACTGTAGGCCCTAATCTTTTAACACCTGCCTGGGGAGAGCGGCAATCATGACTAATTATGAAGCCATACATGCCCGTTAGAGCGTGGATAAATTTGATTGGCCATGCAATCAGCCAGGCATTAACCAAACGTTAAGTGTGACCTGGTTGTTATTGCAGTCTTAACGTGGACAATCGTAGGTTTAATCCTTTAATTAATAATCGAAAGCAACACTCTGCCTCGTTTCGTTATTGTATTGGGAATCCAGGTTTTTAATGAGTTAATGCGTCCATACAATTGTTGTGTGTGTGTGCATCTTTATGTCTACCATCTCCCCACAACTGTTGTCTGTATATCTTTCTGTCTACTATCTCCATACAACTGTTGTCTGTACATCTTTCTGTCTACTATCTCCATACGCGTGTTGTCTGTATATCTTTCTCTCTACCATCTCCATAAAACTGTTATCTGTATATCTTTCTCTTTACCATCTCCACACATCTGTTGTCAGTATATCTTTCTGTCTACCATCTACACACATCGGCATATCTTTCAGTCTACTATCTACACACAACTGTATATCTTTATGTCTACTATCAACATACAACTGATGTCTATATCTGTCTGTCTCCCAACACTGTCACCATGTATATCCGTTTGTCTGCCTGTTTACTTGTCTGTCTATATGTTTGTCATTAGCCCCTGTGTATAGTCCCTCCATCCACCCAAGCCCTCCTGTCTCTAGCTACCCCAAGCCTGTCTGTCTGCCTATCCTTATGTCTGTCTGTCTGTCTGTCTGTCAATTGTTTATCTGCGTGAGCGAATACGCACAAATAGATAAAGGGAGATTAATACTCAGTACGACAACTCCGCCAAGTGGTTGTCTCCCTTAAATCAAAAATTTGAACGCACAATCAATATTCCACGGAGATTTCAGTTGGACTCTGTGCGTCCGACAATGGCCACTTGATACTGATGTCTGCGCTGTTCCCGCCTCCAGTTATGGCAGCTAACGCGTGTGTTTTAGAACGGCTCTGAATTTTGATTACTTCTTTGCGACCATAAGGGCCATCATACACATGTTAACAGATGTATTAAGTCTCGGACTAGTGTCCACGAAGACTCTCACTCGCCAGAATAAGGGAACTCAGTGTATGTGGTGATGTTCAGAGGGTATAAGGCGTTTAAGTACTTCCTACACTGCAGGGTAAAAGGGGAGAGACTAAAGAAGACTGTAAGGTACCTCTACATCCCAGGGTAAAAGGGGAGAGACTAAACAGACGGTAAGGTACCTCTACATCCCAGGGTAAAAGAGGAAAGACTTAACAAGACTGTAAGGTACCTCTACATCCCAGGGTAGAAGAGGAAAGACTAAACAAGACTGTAAGGTACCTCTACATCCCAGGGTAGAAGAGGACAGACTAAACAAGACTGTAAGGTACCTCTACATCCCAGGGTAGAAGAGGAAAGACTTAACAAGACTGTAAGGTACCTCTACATCCCAGGGTAGAAGAGGACAGACTAAACAAGACTGTAAGGTACCTCTACATCCCAAGGTAGAAGAGGACAGACTAAACAAGACTGTAAGGTACCTCTACATCCCAAGGTAGAAGAGTAAGGACTAAACAAGACTGTAAGGTACCTCTACATCCCAGGGCAGAAGAGGAAAGACTAAACAAGACTGTAAGGTACCTCTACATCCCAGGGCAGAAGAGGAAAGACTAAACAAGACTGTAAGGTACCTCTACATCCCAGGGCAGAAGAGGAAAGACTAAACAAGACTGTAAGGTACCTCTACATCCCAGGGTAGAAGAGGACAGACTAAACATGACTGTAAGGTAACTCTACATCCCAGGGCAGAAGAGGAAAGACTAAACAAGACTGTAAGGTACCTCTACATCCCAGGGCAGAAGAGGAAAGACTTAACAAGACTGTAAAGTACCACTACACAACAGGGTTGGCGGGGTAGGGGTATCCCCTATCAAAGGAGAAGTAAGGTGCCTCCTTCCCTCCGCTAGCCTACGGGACACTCTTGGGCAAGGTGGAGTACCCGTTTAGCACTCCGATCAGGGTTACATGAAGCCATGGGTGCAGATGGTAGATGAAGTTGAAGATTTTATCTGTGTGTCAGTGATAACATTGTTACACTGTATGTGTCATCTGTGTGTCAGTGATAACATTGTTACACTGTATGTGTTATCTGTGTGTCAGTGATAACATTGTTACACTGTATGTGTTATCTGTGTGTCAGTTATAACATTGTTACACTGTATGTGTTATCTGTGTGTCAGTTATAACATTGTTACACTGTATGTGTTATCTGTGTGTCAGTGATAACATTGTTACACTTCTGGTTTTATCGGATGTGAACAGTTTGACGACATGGCCCATGTCTTAAGATAGCTCACTCTTAAACTTCCGTTGCGCTGATGGCTGTTTCAATGGCTCAGTTTTCTCATCGGCATTATGTTGCACTTAAATGATGACTTCTGAATCAGAAAGCAATGGCAAGCTTTAAAACTGTAAAACACGTAAAACTGCCTAGAACATCAGCCTTGGGTTGGTTGCCACGTCCTGCCCAGGACACGACACATTATTTTAGTTTCAATTATTTAGTTTTAATTATTTTAGTTTAAATTATTTTTTGTTTAAATTAGTTTAGTTTAAATTATTTTAGTTTAAATTATTTTAGTTTAAATTATTTTAGTTTAAATTATTTTAGTTTAGATTATTTTAGTTCAAGTTATTTTAGTTTCCAATGTCATTTCTTTATATCAAATAATGTTCTCCTGATATGGTTAGCCTACATACCACATTAGGTTACTCTCCATATACGGTTACATAATCATATACACGGTTAATCCTTGCACCATCAAGAGACATTTACTGGACATTTATTGTCAGGAAAACGGTAATACGATACATACAGGATTAATATGATATTCTCTTATCGTCTGGTCGCCGGGGACTGACACAAGTACAACCTGGAGGCAGGTCTTTTTTTAACACTTTGAACATCGCAGTAAGTCGCAGTGCCATCACACAGTGAGACACAATGTGAGGAGAGGAATTTGCAACTACCAGCTCAAAGTTGTTGCGGTCGTGAATGGATTAGACAGGAAACTTTCGATTGTGAGCCAGTCTGTTTTGCTTGTGGTAGCAAAACGGTCGCTGAGCCTCAATTCAGCGACACAAATTATATATACACAAGTCTGCTTGAAGGCATAGACTGGCAGTTTGTGGTGTGTTTGGATCACCACGTCTGTAAGGCCTGAGTGTGGGGGTATGTGATGTGTTAGTGTAGGGGTATGTGATGTGTTAGTGTGGGGGTATGTGATGTGTTAGTGTGGGGGTATGTGATGTGTTAGTGTGGGGGTATGTGATGTGTTAGTGTGGGGGTATGTGATGTGTTAGTGTGGGGGTATGTGATGTGTTAGTGTGGGGGTATGTGATGTGTTAGTGTGGGGGTATGTGATATGTTAGTGTGGGGGTATGTGATGTGTTAGTGTAGGGGTATGTGATGTGTTAGTGTGGGGGTATGTGATGTGTTAGTGTGGGGGTATGTGATGTGTTAGTGTGGGGGTATGTGATGTGTTAGTGTGGGGGTATGTGATAACATTGTTACACTTCTGGTTTTATCGGATGTGAACAGTTTGACGACATGGCCCATGTCTTAAGATAGCTCACTCTTAAACTTCCGTTGCGCTGATGGCTGTTTCAATGGCTCAGTTTTCTCATCGGCATTATGTTGCACTTAAATGATGACTTCTGAATCAGAAAGCAATGGCAAGCTTTAAAACTGTAAAACACGTAAAACTGCCTAGAACATCAGCCTTGGGTTGGTTGCCACGTCCTGCCCAGGACACGACACATTATTTTAGTTTCAATTATTTAGTTTTAATTATTTTAGCAAGGATCATCACGTTTATAATGCCTGAGTGTGGGGGTATGTGATGTGTTAGTGTGGGGTATGTTATGTGTTAGTGTGGGGGTATGTGATGTATTGGTGTGTGGGTATATGATATGTTAGTGTGGGAGTGTGTCATGTGTTCCAAAGATGTGGTATTGCTATTTTGTGCTAGGACTGTGGTGCTGTGTATTCTGTTGGTTAGTGCTACTATTTTAATTACAACGAAATAGTGGTGGTATCATTCCAGGAAAGTGTGCTGATAATTTCGTCAGTGATATTATGGTCGTAATATATATATATATTGTGCTATTGTGGCGTATATATTATATGATGCAGAGCGATGCGAAAGTGAACGACCTGTCGTGGGACGACGTGAGTCGGCGCGAGACGCTTGTGCGTTTAAGTCGGGATTTTGGGGGAAAGATTGGTGATATACTCTACACTTTCCTATGCTATCTCCTTATAGTCTGGGGACACCTATACCAGGGTCTGGCTGAAGAGG
This sequence comes from Cepaea nemoralis, assembly GCA_014155875.1. Classification (NCBI taxonomy): domain Eukaryota; kingdom Metazoa; phylum Mollusca; class Gastropoda; order Stylommatophora; family Helicidae; genus Cepaea; species Cepaea nemoralis. Next base: position 179,208 of record JACEFZ010015206.1, read on the forward strand.
GGGGGGGATGTGTGGACACTTAGCGAGACAAAGGAGAAATATGTGATGAGAGACTTGTTGCATACTAAAGTTGATATGACTCGCCAACCAGGCCTGTTGAACCGTTCACACGTTGCCTACGGCTAATCCCCGGGGTAATGGAACGGGGATGGAACTCACACCTTCGACATGGGGTGGAAAACACATTATGACAATGAGACTTCTTGCCCTCTAGAACACAGGCGGTATCAAGGAGGTTTTCTCCAAGGTATGGGAGGGAGATCCCAGGAGAGAAATTGAAAGATAGATTGACTTATTGATTGATTTATTGATTAATTCATTGATTAATTAATTGATTAATGAGAATGCTTATGTTAACAATGATGGAGAGTTGTCCAGACGGACAATTCTACCGGAGAGATATTTTCTAACTGTACAATAGATTTAGGAAATGTACTTAGTGGAGCAATAGGAGAACGAACGAACGAACAAACGAACGAACTTAATTTTAAAAGAGAAGCAGAGAGAGGTACAAGGAATAGGGGACTGAAGTGAAAGACGATCAGACCAATACGTCTTGGAACCGTGCCTCTTAGACGAGAAATTCAAGGTGCAACTTGACAACGGAATCACACGCATGCCTGAACATCTTTTTTGGTAGAGAAGATCACGTAACCTTTTTAAGATAGGTTATTAATTAGCTGAAGGCATGTAGTTTTGATGCTGTGCATGTAGGTCAGTGTTGGTTCCGAATGCTCTCACCTACCACTCTCCTTGCAGGTCTACCTTCTATACAGTACCAACGAAGCTGATGTTTATATGGAACGATTTCGCTACATGCTCATTCCAGGGAAACTGCCCAGGCTTGGGTGAAGCCATAGCTCTGGGAGCACGTCAATATCATCTTCTTCGTTGAAAGTAACTTTAACTTTTGCATACCAGGTAGTACATTCTGAAGTACATTGTTGATCACCCATTGAGGTGACGTCTGATGATTATCACGTTGCCAGAACACGATTTGATCCAGCAGACTGATCGTCTATTGAGACTTACTTACTTGTGTATAACTGAATCATCAAAATGAACACCATTCAATGTGATCAGACTCAGTTGGGGTCACGCATGTCATGATGCTCGACAGCCTACTTTGACCCTTATCTGCTACAGGTTATTAGAGTGTTTGAGAACTTCTATGGCCCAGTTCGGGTTACACAGACAGTTGAACTATTGTTGAACTGTTAGGTTCTAATATGGATGCAGCACTGTGATTGTCACCAGGGGACGCCTCAGGCCAGAGGGTCGCCCCAGCCAGACTGTTTATGAAATCCGGTTGTAATGACTACGTCAGTGAGTGACACTTATGCAACTATCTGTAGTATTAGACCAGTCCAGTCAAAGAGTTTCAAAATGGCCAAACCCATTTCATATTCACCGGGAACTTGATTGAGGTCGGGAGAGTCCACAAGTTTCCATACTGCAGTGCTTGGAGAGAGCCCGATGAGTCTCAGAGACCGAATCGACGGATACACACAACAATTCTTCTAGTGCCTCATGATGATCATGGGATCATGTCTGACTTTACTATCCTCTGTCATCTACATTGTACATAGGCATCCTTCCTATCAGGCTCTTCAACATCCTGCTCTGAACTCTAGTGTATAATAAACTTCTCGTTTTGGTTACTATGTCTTTGCCGAAGTCAATAAGTGACGTCGTGGATGAGTCTCTAGGGGTAATGGTCCCTAGGTAGTGAGGGGAGGATATAGGGAGTCCCGAATCTGGTAAGGGGCTTGTAGACTGAAAATGCTTGTAATACTTGTGAGGTGGTCAGTGCAGGAAGGTCAAGTGTATATATCTGTCTAGCCCCAGGGGTCAGTATACACGGTAACAGTGATACGTCGGCTGGGTAACGACGACGGTCACGTTACAATATGTAGTCGATGGTAAAAGACAAAGGGAGACAATCATAAAGACTGGTGCTTCCTTCACTACGGTGCTAAGAGGTAAAGAGTAGTTCTGACTTCGTTACGGCCAAAGAAGAAAAATAGTGAAAAGAGAGAGAACCTCACACCGCCTCAACCGACAAAAAAAGATGATAGTAATTAGGTAAGAAGATATACGAGATCTCAGGCAGGGGCCTCAACTGTGGACAATAACTGTCATATTTGAGGTCCAGACAATGGATTAAGGTGTCAGATTGTGATAGAAATAGTGGTTGTAAAAACTAAAAGAGACTAAACAAACAAATCAAAAACAGTACAAAAATAGGTCTTTATTTATCAACTGCTACAAATTTTGGTGACAATTTGTGTTCAAACACATTGAATAAAGCATTCAATAAGGGATGTTCAATTACAGATACAACAGGCAACTGCATATATCAAACATCAATCAAGGGTGGCCCCTATTCAGTCACCAGAACTTAAGACGACAGGGTACACCAAGTACCACAACACAGGTGCTCCAAACAATAGCTAGTTAGACTGACACAATAAAGAGCCTTGACACAAGCAACACTGCACAGACAATAAGGCACTACAAAAACATAGGTTACACAACATAAACCCCAAGACGCGACATAAACAAAGAGTTGTGACACAATTTACTATCCCACCAAGAACCCAGGCCTGCTGACACTAACTAGTCAGCTGCTCGGCTTTCTCCTCTGACATATGTTGTTCACTGATGAACAGATGGGAAACCCCACATATCTTGTCTCAAAGCGGGCTGGCCAGAAACCTACACAGGGCCCCAGCGCCTGCCTTCCCACACCACTGGCTGCTACAATTAAAATGGCCTCAGGTCCCTTTGTTTCAAGTGGCGTTTCCGGTGTCGTCCAGATTTTTAACTCGAGATAGACCAAACCAAAATTCGTTGGTCTGGCGCTATCACAAATATATAGTGATGAAAAGCAAGTATATAACTATAAAGTTACTAGTATCCTGTCTGGATGTGTGGCTGGGTTACATGTGAGATTATGCCTCCATTCCTGTAAGGTTCTGCTTAAGTCGAGTAAACGCCTACAATCTAGTAGGAACATACCCCAGTGTTCTGGAACACTGTCCTGCCCCCGCTACCTTGTCGTCACTCGTTCTTGGGATCTATACCCTGGCGCTCTTGTTGAGAGCTTGGAAGACATAATCAAGAATGCGTATGATCTAGTTCTACATCAGTACAATCCTAAGTAATACATACAATACATCTCCCCCATATACACACTCACACTGACAAGCCTGGTAGTGTCTCTCTCCCATCTTTACTGCGTTCATTCTCCTCTTTCTCTCTATATAACTCTCTATTACTGTCGAGTCGGGGAAGGAATTTTCTAGTAGTCGAACACGCCTGTAGTTATAACATCTACTGCCATATCTTGTAATGTAACGTCACAAGGAATGAAATGTTTTAAGTCCATGTCAATAATTCAGACACCCGGTTCCTTGCAGCCGCTCAGGCCAGAAGTTGGTTTAGCAGAACAAGGGCTCGGCAATGGTATCATAAGAGTATCTGATTGCCGGACTTAAATGCCGGTGATCAGTCTCTGTCCTAGGCCTTAGTGAGTTACGATGAACGCTCGTTCAACACGCATTGAAAGGGCTAACCGTTACCGATTGTGGGTAATGTCTGCACCACTACCCCTCTGCTTCAAACACCATCAATAGAAAATATGCCAATGCGCGCTGTGCATAAGAACAAAATAGCAAAACACCAATTTCCTTCTGGTGAGTTACCATATACAATTTGCATCTCATATCATCGGGGGTAAACAGGGCAACAAAAACTGTCAAATAAAATTTGGCATATTTAAAGATTTCAAAAATCGTTGGGCATTTAAAACCCCATGAGTTGCAATACAGATTTAAAACATCACACATGGTATAAACACACAAAAATATGCAAACATTTGCATAGCATGAATATACACATGGATTTAAGAATAACATCCCTTAAATAATTGTCTATAGTCCAGTCTGCTGGAATACCCGTTCGCAATTTGAACAAGGGAGGACACTGTAGTTCCCCGTGGGGAAAAGGCCCACAAACAGCCACAAATGGGAAATTGACCTCCTTCGAGAAGGGACTAGGGTTACTCCTCCTTAACACTTTTTATCCCGAGCGAATTGAGCCCCAGACACTGTCTATAAAGTAAGGAATATAATTGAGACAATTCAATCTGCATCCTAATATCGAATAAACTGATGTTCAACAGAAATCTCCTTAGAATAGGCACCGTTTATTTATACTCCTTGGCCCTTTACTATCTATTATGCGTTCATGCAAATCCACATACACGTAAAAATTAAGGGGCCGTGGTCCGTTTCATACGTGTATTTAAGTCTACGTATGTATAGACAGTAAAAAGGGTCTGCCCGTCGGTGTAGTCTTTAAAAATTACCACTGACAACCCAAAAGAATTACCTTTGATAGGGTAAATACCTTCCCTTTCTATCAGCAAGGCCGTGAACAATAAGTTACCGGGGGTCTTATCAACTCACCCCCTGTTCCTTAAATCTGACGTTTTAAAACAACATCTCCCAGTAGCAAGCAGGCCCTGGTCGCATTTACTTTTCTTTATTCTGCAATTTACGTCAAAGCCCACAGGTGGTTTTAATTTGGGTGGCCCTTTTTAACCCCTTCGTCAGCTTCTTACGCCGTAGTATCCCCAGTTTATTCCAGTCTGACAATCACCTCCCAAGGGTAAATCCTCCCCTTTAATTAAAAATTTTCTTTCAATAGCAGTAATTCTGGTGAAACTCGCGGGGCCCCCAAATTCCCTTTTGTTTTGGGGAAAACAACCAAAAGTGGATGAAAAAAGTTTTTCAAAAAAGGGTTTTTCCCAAAATTTTATTCCTTTACAGGACATTGCAGCCAACACCAGTATGTTATTGCCATTGTTGATGTCTTAGCAAGTTTTACGTCTAGTAGTTTGCTATTGCTTTCTGAACGACCGGCTTCCATACCAACACGTTAAAACCAGCGCGACCCGGTCTGCTGCCAAATCGGTCACCGCTGTTTCGAACGCTGGTAAGCGGCATTACGAATTGTATCCGCAACGCCATCGCCACCGAAACCGTAGTGAGAATTTGATGACTGTGAGAGTTAGAATATCGATGAATGTCAGTGTTGGAACATAGATGAGTGTGAGAGTTGGGACGTGGATGAATGTGAGAGTTGGGACGTGGATAAATGTGACATTTGAAACATTATGAATGTGAGAGTTAGAACATGAATGAATGTTTGTTGGAAAATGGATGAAAGTGACAGTTTGAACATGCATGCATGTGAGAACCCAGTGTTTTATGTGCTGTAGTGTGTAGCCCAGATGTGTGTGTGTGTGTGTGTGTGTGTGTGTGTGTGTGTGTGTGTGTGTGTGTATGTGTGTGTGTGTGTATGTGTGTGTGCGCACACACACACAATACGAAGGTTACTACCGATCCAATTTTTCCTGGAGATGGATGTAAATGTGTATGCAACACGACGGTATTTACCGATCCCGTTTTCCAGGACATTTGAGTGCGTGCGCGGACTTGTGTCCTTCAAGCATGTCCTGACATATGTAGATTACAAGTACAGATCAGATCTGGAGAGGAGACAGCGCAGTCGCCGACATCAGTCCTCAAGAATCCGGTGTCTGGAGAGGTCACAGAACAGGGCCTGTATTCACCGCAGACCAGGCTTGGATATTTCAGGTCACGTGATTACAACGATTTGATGAATCAAGACGGAAATTAGATAAATGGCATGAAGAGCAATCACTGGCAGATTTTTGTGACTTGAATTTTGTGGAAACACTTTACCACATGCCATGTTCGCGAA
>JACEFZ010015206.1:190000-230983 GCA_014155875.1 Cepaea nemoralis
CCCCAGCAGATCTCCCTTCCACTATCCCAGCATGTCTCCCTTCCACTACCCCAGCAGGTCTCCCTTCCACTACCCCAGCAGGTCTCCCTTCCACTACCCCAGCAGGTCTCCCTTCCACTACCCCAGCAGGTCTCTCTTCCACTACCCCAGCAGGTCTCCCTTCCACTACCCCAGCAGGTCTCTCTTCCACTACCCTATCAGGTCTCCCTTTCAGAGAGTCGGTCTGTTACAAACAGGCCTAGATTCCACCGGCCCACGTGACAACCCCACGCTGGCCAGTCACGACACGGAAAGAGAGGCCAACAGAGGCCTGTTGTCTCAGCGCTATATAACCGGGTCCTTATACCGACTCAATATTTGGCACTGACACACGGCAAAGGCCTGGCCACGCTCCTGCTCAGGTTGTGAATGGGTGCCTTGTGTGGGCGCAGAGCGTCGGCTGGAACATGACAGCTACAGGTCACCAAGGGTCACACTTCAAAGTGAGCCACATAACTATATCTGGCACGTGTTTGGTGGGGTGAGTGGGGGTGAAGGAGGTAGGACGTGTTCATGTCTAACTCCTGGGCTATCTAATTTATATGGGGTTTAAACAAGGCTGTAAGATACCTCCACATCCCAGGGTAGAAGTGGAAAGACGAAATGACACTGTAAGATACCTCCACATCCCAGGGTAGGAGAGGAAAGACTAAACAAGACTGTATGGTACCTCTACAAGAGAAAAGACTAAACAATACTGTAAAAATACCTACAGCCAGGACTCGGTGAAGAAATACAGTAAATAAATGAGTTTCTGTTGGTCATCAGACAGATTAGACACATTCTAGCACTGACTGTTCAAAGGTCCAGATTTGCATAATTCCCAATATAGCAGAGAGCAAAGGTGGAATTTATATTTACACAAGTTGAATTTCCACCTCTGTTCCACTGAGAACTTCTAGGACGTAGCTTCCACTGGGTGACTTCCTCTGGGTACATTTTACTTGGTAACTGTCACTTGCTAACTTAGATTTGGTAACTTTCACTTGGTAACTGTCACTTGCTAACTTACATTTGGTAACTTTCACTTGGTAACTGTCACTTGCTAACTTACATTTGGTAACTTTCACTTGATAACTGTCGCTTGCTAACTTACATTCGGTAACTTGCGTTGGATACATCCGCTATGTAACTTCCGCTGAGTAGCTTCCGCTAGGTAACATCCGCTAGGTAACTTCCGCTAGGTAACTTCCGCTAGGTAACTTCCGCTGGGTAACTTCCTCTGGGTAACTTCCGCTGGTTAACATTCGCTGGATAACTTCCGCTGGGTAACTTCAGCTGGTTAACATTCGCTGGATAACTTCCGCTGGGTAACTTCCGCCAGGTAACTTCCGCTGGGTAACTTCCGCTGGGTAACTTCCGCTGGTTAACATTCGCTGGGTAACTTCCGCTGGGGAACTTTCACTGGGTAAGTGTTACGTGGTTCACGAGTACAATGCTGTATTTATCATTCAGTGTGTTTTGTGTTTCGTCCTTTCGCTCGCTGGTGAAGATTTTGGTGTACACGTTCCAGTACATGTACGTGTATGTGTGTGTGTGTGTGTGTGTGTGTGTGTGTGTGTGTGTGTGTGTGTGTGTGTGTTTCGTTGCGTCGAGCTTCCGGGTCATATTTTGTATGTATTCGGATTCCAGTACTCGCTGGGCACCAGTAAACCCCATTTGGCTGAGACCCCATTTTTTTTGGGGGGGGGGGGGGCTGAGTGGTCCCGAGGTATGGTGTCCGCCTCGAGTGCTGGAGGTCCCGGGTTCAGGCCCCGGTGAGGACCGGGATTTATTTAAAAAATCCACCTGGACTTCCAGCAATAACATTTCCCCTGGTCTCTGGGTAGTGAGATCGGACGCCCGTGTGTATTGTTGCGCACGTAAAAAATCCCTTGGCAGTTGGAAATCGAAAAAGAGTAGCCTAACGGCGCTGCCCGGGCAAAATTTCGAGTTAAAAATCTACCCAAAGTATTTAAGGATCCTCGCCGATGCAACGGAGTTCGTGCATTGAGCTGAGTTTCTCCAGACTCAGGTTTGAGTTAGGAGGAGAACGGAGCACTTATGGGTTAAACCGTGTTCTGTGATGTTGATCCAACGACTAAACTAAACTAAACTAAACTAAACTAAATTAAACTAAACTAAACCCCATTTTTTCGACACCGTTGATCTTTGAACAATGATAGATCTCCAATGGGTTTCCCCTGAATCGATTGTTCCCCTTGATATGTACGACACTTGTAAGTTCTGAGCGCAGTCTGATGGCAGCTGGGATACCGTACACAGTAACAATCTGATGGCAGCTGGGATATCGTGCACAGTAACAATCTGATGGCAGCTGGGATATCGTGCACAGTAACAATCTGATGGCAGCTGGCATATCGTGTACAGTAACAGTCTGATGGCAGCTGGGATACCGTACACAGTAACAATCTGATGGCAGCTGGGATATCGTGCACAGTAACAATCTGATGGCAGCTGGGATATCGTGCACAGTAACAATCTGATGGCAGCTGGGATATCGTGCACAGTAACAATCTGATGGCAGCTGAGATATCGCACACAGTAGAGCACAAGGCCGCTCACTGGCAAAATTCTTGGGAAGGAAGTCCTATCCACGGGTAAATATAACCCGTTAGCTTGGCTGGAATCTGTCTAGAGGTGGCAAACATTGCACAGATGCTTGCTGAAGTCGGACACTCTGACCTTTGAGGTGCATGTATAAGCTGTAACTCACTGACCTAGAAAGACGGGTGAATGACAGCGGATAATGCTTGCAGATTTCCTGTGGTTCCATCAGTACCGGAGTGAACACTGACCCACAGAGAACACATCAACACAAAACCATTTGGGAATCTCAGCGAGCTCGTTGTGACAGCATCATATATTTACACCGTGGACTTCCGGTGTGGGCGTTACAGCATCGAACGAGACAAATAAGGAGAATGGAGAAGGAGGTGGCTGAGAGAAGGGGAGATGAAGAAGGGGGGGGGGGGGGGAAGAAGAAAATGAAGGAAGGGATGGAGAAAGAATGGAACGAACGAACGAAAGGACTTTATTTTATTTTCAAAGGGTCACTTCAATCACTCATCTTTCGTACATCAATTATCAATTGTCCATGTGACATTCTCATAAAAGTAAACGTCAAATGAATGTAGGGAATATAAACAATTCATATTGCCGTATTATGAGTCACACACACACACACACACACACACACACACACACACACACATACACATACCCACATACACACACACATACACACATATACACACACATCACACATTATAAACACATACATACGTATCTACATACACACACCCATTTACACGAATTCGCAGTTATGCACCCACCCAATAACTCAGTCACTCCCTCGCATGCAAATATACCCACTCACAACCATAGACACACTAACACACATTTGCTTGTACATACAGGGAGAAGAAGGAAGAAGGGCGGAAGGGGGGAAAGGAGGCAGTTGTTCTGGAAATGCCGATATTTTGACAAGAAACGTTTGAAATGCCCATTGTGGAAAGAGTTAAATGATTTTGGAAAGATCATAATCGTCATCAACATGTTCCATGCCGACAGACGTGGGCGGTCATAGTTCGCGTCTCACACGATCCCCAGAGTCGTGGACCAGGCCTGTGTCCTTGCCCGGATTATGCCCTGTGGTCAAGCCATCTAGCTACACATATCATTCTATTCCACTTTCTCTTATTCCGCCCTTAGTCACTAAGTTTTCTAGTTTGTTACTACTTTTATTTTCCCCAAAAATGTGGATTGCCTGCGTTTAATTTTTCGAATCAGTTTACGGCTTTCGGTTGGTGAAAGACTGCTTCACATGTTTCTGGCATCATTGGTGTAGAATATGGCAGATGATTAATGAAGGAACACGTTTAACACGACAAAAACACCCCCAGTTGCATTTTATTGGTTTCTATGTTTAGAATATTTTGGAGTAAGGGGAAGACAACTGTCGACATTACGTTGGCGTGAGTTATTCATCTTGTTGACCAAAAAAAATCATTCATAAAGTTTGTGTGAATTGTTTATGTTTATGGTATTGGGAATTCGCGAAACTTTAAGTTTTTGACACTTTAGTGTTGGTGTAGATCAGAGGTTCCCAAACCACGGCCCGCGGGCCACTTGTTGCCCGCCAGCTGTCAGAAAGTGGCACACGAGTCCCCGTTGTGTAAAATAATATATTTTAATAAATCAAAAAATGCACTCGGAGCGCCCCGCCAGCGTGCGATAATTTACTCTGCTCGTGGTTGTTATGCTCAGATATTATCGAATGCGCCTGTTCAGTTCGCAATGAAAAGTTATGAAGTTTCCATGTCTCAGCCTTGTCAACGAGTCAGAGTGCGCAAGGCGCCATGTTGTCGTCTATTACAACTGTTTAGCAGAGTCGGTAGTATTGTGTTGAAATTCGAGTTTTTCAAATAAACATTTACCGTTACAGCCTATAAACATGAGTGTGGAAAATCTAAAATCTAACAACGGTAAAAAGCGAAAATGTGAAGATGTTGCTTGTCGTGAATTCAACGAAGATTGGACGGAGAAATTTGTGTTCATGCCTAGCCGTAGTGGTAAACAAGTTTGCTTAATCTGCGGATTTTGTGTTTCTGTTACAAACATATTTAATCTGGAACGACACTTCACGCCCACACATTCAGACATAAATTATCATTTCGGAGTTAAGAAAACATTTCATAGCTAAAAGATAAAGTTCTCTGACCAGGCAGCAGTCATTTTTCACCAAGGCTAACGAACAGAGCAAGAGTGCTGTTGTTGCGTCGTAAGAAGTCGCTCTTCTGTTGACTCGCAAAAAGAAGCCGTTCACCTAATGCAGAAGAAATAATAAAGCCTTCCCTTAAAATTGCTGCTAGAATTCTTGGCGATAACATGTTTGAATCAAAATTTGGTCAGATTCCTTTGTCTAATAATACTATGACCAGGCGAGTTGAAGAATTAGCCAACGATGTTCATCGTCAAGTATCAAAAATTTTAATTTTTTTTCCCATTAGCAATGGATGAATCCACTGAGATTTCTGGCACAGATAGGGTCACAGTTTTTGTTCGAGCAATAAACGATAATTTTTAAGTCATTGAAAAACTTCTAGGACTTGAATCGAGGCCTTGTAACTACCAAAGGGACTGATCTGTTTAAACATCTGAAGTTGTGTGTAGAGAAAAACAACACAGAATGGACCAAATTGGACAGTGTATGCACCGACTGTGCTCCGGCTTTGGCGGGTAAAAAGTATGGATGTCTAGCATTATTGGAACAGTTTCTTGACCGCACTATATTAAAATATCATTGTATCATTCACCAAGAAGCTCTGTATGGAAAGACATTAAATCTGAAACAGGTCGTGCATATTTTTCTGAGATATGTGAACAAAATTCGAAGTGAGGCGCTGAACAGGCGTGAGTTAAGACAGTTTCTATCAGATCTAAGCAAGAAATACGATGAGTTACTGTTACACTGTGATTTCATATGGCTATCTAAAGGGAGAGTTCTGTCACGTTTCTGAGCACTGAAAAATAGTGTCTATCTGTTTCTGTCTGGGGGAAAAAAATGCATTGCCTACATAACGGAAATGTCTGCTGAACGATGACTGGCTTGATGACCTGGCATTTTTGGTGGACATCACGTCTCATTTAAACTCTTTAAATTCGAGGATCCAGGGAAAAAACAAACTATTCACAAATTTGTGCGATGACATTTCTTCATTTAAAATGAGACTACGACTGTTTATCGGACAGCTGACTGACGGGACTTTAGAGGCGTTTCCAACTCTGAAGACGCTTGTGGTGGAAAAGAAATGTAACTTGTTACAGTACAAAGTAAATGTTGAAAGTCTGCTGGATATCTTTCAGTCAAGATTTCAAGAGTTCATAATAGAGGAGGATAATGTTGCCCTCTTCATAAATTCTTTCGTATTTTCTGATGCCAAGCTCTGTCAATTACAGCAAAACCTTCAGCACGAAGTAGTTGATTTGAAATGCAATTCTGCACTGAGATGTACATTTCTGGAGCTGTCCGCTTCACCTTCAGCTGATCATATGATTTCATTCTGGCGACTATTGCCTTTCGAACAATTTGAACACTTGCGTTTATTCTCCCAGAGATACATTTGTCGTTTTGGTTCGACTTACAGATGCGAGCATCATGTTCCGCAATGACCGTTATAAAAAAAAACAACCAAGCAACCTTCCAGACTCACCGACAGTAACCTAGCTGCGCTTATGACTTTGGGCACGAAGATTTGTGCCCAGACATTGGTTAACTGGCATCTGAACTTAAGTAACTGGTTATGAAGAACAGTTATAATTGTAAATAAATTACATTAATAGCGATTTCCGAAACTGATTAAAAATTTATTGGTAAATGAACTTTTGATTTTAAACGAAAAAATGACCGCAGTGCAGTACTGACACTGACTGCCTTTAAAGTTTTAGAATTTTGTTGACAAAAGTTAAGAAAGGTAAAAATGATATTGCACGACTTTTATAATGTTATATTCTTGTGGCCCGCTTAACTACCGAAAATAGTAGATATAGCCCTCTGCTTGAAAAGCTTGGGAACCACTGGTGTAGATTTTTGGTTGCAGACTGAACAATGATAACACCAGTGATACAAGACGTGGAGCCGTGCGGTGGTACAACATATGGAGCCGTGCAGTGGTACAACACGTTGAGCCGTGCTGTGGTACAACATGTGGAGCCGTACAGTGGTACAAGACGTGGAGCCGTGCAGTGGTACAACATGTAGAGCCGTGCAGTGGTACAACATGTGGAGCCGTGCAGTGGTACAACATGTGGAGCCGTGCAGTGGTACAACACGTGGAGCCGTGCAGGGTTGTAAAGTCAAGATGATGAAATTTACCACCATCATGGCTGACAAACAGTCAGACAGACAGGTAGACAGATAAACATAGAGACAAGACAGGCAAACAGACAAGCAGACAGACTGACCGACTATCCAGAGAGACTGACAGAATGATCAGATAGATAGACAGAGGCAGACAGTCCAGACCGAAAGACAAACCGACCGACTAGACAGACAGATCGACCTGAAAGACTGACCTGACAGATGGACCAGACAGACAGGCCGACCGATCGATTAGATAGAGAGACAGACCGAATGACCAGACTGATAGACACATAGACAGACAGACCTAACGACAGACAGACCGAAAGACCAAACCTACTTATTGGCCAGACCAATGATAGAACAATAGATAAACAGATGGGCTGACCAATAGACAGACAGACAGACAGACAGACAGACTCAAGAGAGTAAAAAGACAAACAGAAGTTTGAAAACTAGTGCTGTCAATGAGCAGAATCTAGAAATTGATAGTACAGTAATGTGTCAATGAGTGCAATCTAGACACGGGTAGTACAGCGTTGTGTCAATGAGGGCAATCTAGACACTGACTGCACAGCAATGATCTATGGCCTGGGAGACATACTCTGGCAACCTACGACACAAACAGAACTTGGCTGAAGCGATATCGTCCCATCGCCTCCTTCCTGTACACAAACCTGGAAATGTCCCAGGTATCACACGTGAACAGAGAGACAGACATGTTCTGTTATCAGCCCAAGAATAGAAGATTGAAACAATTTTTGTCTTGTGTATCTTTGATCTATCTTGATCGTTCGGCTGTAGGCACCTTTCATCTGTCATCTACATGTCTCAGAGCTGTCTGGTTCGCACATATCTGCCATGTTTAGGTTCACCATTAATATCCAACGTGGGCGTTGGAACGTTTCCTGGAAACAGTGTGCATCAGTGCACACAGATTTGTGATTGTTCCGATGTTTACAGTTATAGAATCACGTGACAGGGGCTATGTTTTTATTGGGTGTTTCTGTATGGATGCAGCCAAAATAAACCCATTAATAATAATAATAATAATAATAATAATAATAATAATAATAATAATAATAATAATAATAATAATAATAATAATAATAATAGCCAGACCGGACGTTGTAGGCATGTTTATGAATGTTGAAAATCACAGTGTTTTCACGTTGAATATTGTGCATAGTGTTGCCAACTAGCGTGGACTATGTAGTGAATCATGCACAGGCACGGCTGTTAGTCAGTTAGTCACTTAGTCAGTGAGTTAGTCGATAGGTTGTCCTCACTCAACATGGAACCATCCAGCCCCATCCCCAGGACCTCCCTCAGCGTGTAGTGGCCACAGGGAGAAAGTGTGTGAAATCTGGGATATAAAGGAAGATAATGTGTTCACCCTGGGATATACAGGAAGAAATTTGTTCACTCTGGGATATACAGGAAGATAATGTGTTCACCCTGGGATATACAGGAAGATAATGTGTTCACTCTGGGATATACAGGAAGATAATGTGTTCAACCTGGGATATACAGGAAGATAATGTGTTCACTCTGGGATATACAGGAAGATAATGTGTTCAACCTGGGATATACAGGAAGATAATGTGTTCAAGCTGGGATATACAGGAAGATAATGTGTTCACTCTGGGATATACAGGAAGATAATGTGTTCAACCTGGGATATACAGGAAGATAATGTGTTCAACCTGGGATATACAGGAATATAATGTGTTCACTCTGGGATATACAGGAAGATAATGTGTTCACTCTGGGATATACAGGAAGATAATGTGTTAACTCTGGGATATACAGGAAGATAATGTGTTAACTCTGGGATATACAGGAAGATAATGTGTTCACTCTGGGATATACAGGAAGAAATTTGTTCACTCTGGGATATACAGGAAGATAATGTGTTCACCCTGGGATATACAGGAAGATAATGTGTTCACCCTGGGATATACAGGAAGATAATGTGTTCACCCTGGGATATACAGGAAGATAATGTGTTCACTCTGGGATATACAGGAAGATAATGTGTTAACTCTGGGATATACAGGAAGATAATGTGTTCACTCTGGGATATACAGGAAGATAATGTGTTCACTCTGGGATATACAGGAAGATAATGTGTTCATTCTGGGATATACAGGAAGATAATGTGTTCACTCTGGGATATACAGGAAGATATGTGTTCATTCTGGGATATACAGGAAGAAAATGTGTTATAGGAAGAAAATATGTTCACCTCGGGATACACAGGGAGACAAACAGACAAGAGCACAGTTGTGCCAGAAGTGTGATACAGTGGGTCGCCGGAAGTGTGATACAGTGGGTCGCCGGAAGTGTGATACAGTGGGTCGCCGGAAGTGTGATGCAGTGGGTTGCCGGAAGTGTGATGCAGTGGGTCGCCGGAAGTGTGATGCAGTGGGTCGCCGGAAGTGTGATACAGTGGGTCGCCGGAAGTGTGATACAGTGGGTCGCCGGAAGTGTGATACAGTGGGTCGCCGGAAGTGTGATACAGTGGGTCGCCGGAAGTGTGATACAGTGGGTCGCCGGAAGTGTGATACAGTGAGTCACCTGAAGTGTGATACAATGGGTCTCCTGAAGTGTGATATCATGGGTCGCCGGAAATGTGACATAAAGTATAAAGAGTCACCGGAAGTGTGATATCAGTAGTCACCGGAAGTGTGATATCAGTAGTCACCGGAAGTGGGATTTCATGGGATTCCGGGAGTGTGATATCAGTAGTCACCGGAAGTGTGATATCAGTAGTCACCGGAAATGTGATATCAGTAGTCACCGGAAATGTGATATCAGTAGTCACCGGAAATGTGATATCAGTAGTCACCGGAAATGTGATATCAGTAGTCACCGGAACTGGGATGTCATGGGTCGCCGGCAGTATGATGACATGGGATGCCGGAAGTGACGTGCTTGCCGATGATAAACATGGGGAGAGAACGTATATGTAATACCTGTCTACTCCGTTAAGAAATCAAATCAAATCAAATCAACTTTATTTTCAAAGGGTAACAAATTGGGCACGCAGGCTCGTCTTACATTCGGCCCTTCCAATCACTCATCTTTCGTTCATCAAGAGCATTATACATTTACAAAGGAAGAAAGATAAACATTGTGAAATGAATGTTGTAAACATAATCAAGGCAAATTACCATGTTATGAGGCCCATCTCCATCTACCCATTCATCACCCCACCCACACACACACACACTCAGGGACACATGCATACCCCACAAACCAACTCATCCCCCTCCCGCACATCCCCCACCCACACACACTGCCTTCACCTGTTCCCCCAACCAAAACACATTCGCCACCCACAAACATCCCTAACCAACCCACACCCACCCACATACACATCCTAACCCACACATCCTCTACCCCACCCACACCTCCAACCACCCATCCCTCAGCCATATCTCCATTGAACACATATTCCCCACCCACGCACACACATTCCCCACCAACCCACACATCGCACATCCACTCACACATCCACAAACCATACACACACATTCCCACCAACTGACATCTCCCTACCCCGACACACACACACACATCTCCCTAACCACCTATACACCCCCAACCCACTCATACACACACCCACTACCCACACGTACATCCTCCACCCACCCACACATGCCCTAACCCAATACCCCACCACACACACCCCCTACCCGCACATCACATACATCCTCTACAACGCAATATTCCCAACCCACACACCGCACACATATCCCTCACCAACACATCCCACACCCACATACCACCATGCATCCCCACCTACACACCACACACATATCCCCCACCCACATACCACACAATATTCCCACCCACACAGATACACTGACCCATCCACCCCACATACCCCCACCCACACACACATACCCCACCCACACAATATCCCCAACCAACACACCACGCACCTCTCCCCACCCACACATGCATTTCCCACCCATCCACCAACACACTCTCACTCACGCACACATCCACCACTACGCACCCACACACCCCCACCTACCCCAACCAAACATCTCTCGATCACAATACCCCTACCCACACACATCCTCCACCCACTCACGCATCCCACCCCGACACATACACATCCCTCACCCACCTACACATCCCTAAGCCACTCACACACACCCACCCACACATTCTCCATCCACGCACACATCTCCCACTCACACACCCCCACCACACCACCCACACATACTTCTCCCAATCACCACACACCCCCTACTCACCCACACATATCCCCCACCCATACACATATTCCCCGCACCCATCACACACATCCCCCACACCACACACTATCCCCCACCCACACACACATCCTCACCCATACCACCACAAACATACCTCCCATCGACACACCATGCACACATCCCCCACCAACATACCGCACACATATCCCAAACCCACACACCATACACTTCTCCCCACCCGCCCTTACATCCCCAATCCACCCACACAATCCCCTACCCACACAACCCCGTAACCCACACATATTTCCCCAAACCATCCACACATCTCCACCCACCCACACATATCCCCCACCCAAACACATATCCACCGCACCCGTCCCATACACATATCCTCCACCCATACACACATTCCCCACACCTATTCCCACACCCCTACTTTCACCCCCACACATCCATCCACACATCCCACCAACACCGACCAATTTCACTACCCACCAACACCCACACACCCAAACCCATCCAAACGCAGACAATCTGAAAGTAATATCTGTCTACTCCGGTAACACAGACAATCTGAAGGTAATATCGTCTACTCCGGTAACACAGACAATCTGAAGGTAATATCTGTCTACTCCAGTAACACAGACAATCTGAAGGTAATATTTGTCTACTCTAATATCACAGACAATCTGAAGGTAATATCTGTCTACTCCGGTAACACAGACAATCTGAAGGTAATATCTGTCTACTCCGGTAACACAGACAATCTGAAGGTAATATCTGTCTACTCCGGTAACACAGACAATCTGAAGGTAATATCGTCTACTCTAATATCACAGACAATCTGAAGGTAATATCTGTCTACTCCGGTAACACAGACAATCTGAAAGTAATATCTGTCTACTCCGGTAACACAGACAATCTGAAGGTAATATCGTCTACTCTAATATCACAGACAATCTGAAGGTAATATCTGTCTACTCCGGTAACAGACAATCTGAAGGTAATATCTGTCTACTCCGGTAACACAGACAATCTGAAGGTAATATCTGTCTACTCCGGTAACACAGACAATCTGAAGGTAATATCGTCTACTCTAATATCACAGACAATCTGAAAGTAATATCTGTCTACTCCAGCAACACAGACAATCTGAAGGTAATATCGTCTACTCTAATATCACAGACAATCTGAAAGTAATATCTGTCTACTCCGGTAACACAGACAATCTGAAGGTAATATCTGTCTACTCCGGTAACAGACAATCTGAAGACTACATTAATGCTATCTGTCGTACTGGAATGGCTGGTCAGCAGAAGCAGACAGACAATGAGAATACAGACATCTGCAACTTAAGAACCTAAATGATGAGATAATGTGTCTGTCCAGACATAAACAAGTACAATATTCATCTATCGAGGAAATAAAACTACAGTAAACATGACGTCATAAACATGTAAATAACACTGGTGTAATGGTGTCCTGGTCATGACGACTATCTGTCTGTCGCCCTTGTTGTGCCGCTCCACGGTGCTACATTTCGCAGTCACGTAAGCAGACAATCAGGATGCTGCACAGATGTGTAATCTATTACTCTGCGAGAGCTGGGCAGTGTCGCGCCTGTATGGAAATCCTCCGTGACGGGATTCGCGCATCTTGTCTGTCCAATTATGTTGCCAGACTGGTCGGAATATTTATGGGAATCTTGGTTAACAAACTTGATCTGCCTGTGAATTAGACACAATTATCGACTAAATTCAAACGATGCCTCATTCACGCGAGGTCGCACACCCGACACTCTCCCCGAGGAACGATTTGATTTGGTTGGATCATATCCGGGTACAGGAGGACAAGGTTGAGTGATGACTTGCACGTTTGTCTGCTCTCCTGTATGTGTCCCTGGGGTGTGGGTGGGTGGGGGATGTGGGTGTGGGGGATGTGTGATGGATGGGAGATGTGTGTGTGGGTGGGGTTGATTTGGTTGGATCATATCCGGGTACAGGAGGACAAGGTTGAGTGATGACTTGCACGTTTGTCTGCTCTCCTGTATGTGTCCCTGGGGTGTGGGTGGGTGGGGGATGTGGGTGTGGGGGATGTGTGATGGATGGGAGATGTGTGTGTGGGTGGGGAGGATATGTGGGTGGGTGAGTGTGTGTTGGTTGGGAGATGGTGGGGGATGTGTGTGTGGGTGGGCTCGGGATGTGTGGGTGGGCTGGGGGAAATTGTGTGGATGGATGCGGGATTTGTGTGTGGGTAGATGCGGGATGTGAGCGTTGACGGGCAGATAATTGTGTGGGATGTGTGGTTGGGGGATGTGTGTTTGGCTAGGTGGTTGGGGGTGTGTTGGTGGATGAGGATATGTGGGTGGGTGATTGTTGGTGGGTTACGTGAGGGTGGAGGATATGTGTTTGGGTGTGGAGATGTGTGTAGGTGGGTGGATGTGTGTGGGTGGGGGAGTGTATGTGTGCTTGAGGTGAGGGTGAATGGGGGATGTGGATGTTGGGGGATGTATGTGTGAGTGGGGAGATGTGTAGGTGTGGGGATGGGTGGATGGGTGGGGGTATGTATATTTGCCTGGGGCGTGTGAGTGGTTGGGTGGGGGATGTGTGGGTGGGTGGGAGAATGTGTCTCATAACATAGTAATATGCATTGTTTATGTTTACAACATTCATTTGACAATGTTTTTTTTCCCAATGTGAATGTATTATGCACTATTGATGAACGAAAGATGAGTGATTGGAAGGGCCGAATGTAAGACGGGCCTGCGTACCCATTTTGTTACCCTTTGAAAATAAAGTCCGTTCGTTCCTTTGTTCGTTCGTTCATTCGTTCCTCGTGGTCTAGTGTTGGATCATATCCGGGCACAGGAGGACACGGTTGAGTGGCGACTTGCGGGTTGCCTGCTCTCCCCGTGCTGGTGTGTTCGAATCCAAGTCTAAGTAGGGGTGATTTCTGTGATTGACCTAGTTCCAAGGCTACACTGGGTGCCAGAGGATCTGTGGGACGCGATGTGGAACGGCGTGATATGAACCGCATGACAGTTTGATCGATTAAAATATCGCTTTAGCACAGCATACCCATTGCTCCTCAAGGAGGGAACAATACTCCTTTACTAATGCACTCTTTGTGGAGAAGGCGAACGATTCCTCTCACGGCTTCTTATTATCTTTCTGCAGAGATGTTTCTCCTCGCCATCTTCTTCTTCTTCTTCTTCTTCTTCTTCTTCTTCTTCTTCTTCTTCTTCTTCTTCTTCTTCTTCTTCTTCTTCTTCTTCTTCTTCTTCTTCTTCTTCTTCTTCTTCTTCTGCTGCTGCTGCTGCTACTGTTGCTGCTACACCCGCCACCGACCCCTCTCGCCGCCCCTATCGCTGCCCCTATCGCTGCCCCTATCGCTGCCCCCTATCGCCTCCGCCACTGCCTCTTTCGCTGCGGCTACAGTTCGTGTTTCACCATCTCCCACTCCTCGTCCTTCTTCTGCGATCAGCGTCTTACAATCAGATGTGTACAGTACAGAACGTGTGTGTACAGAACATTTGTGTACAGAACATTTGAGTACAGAACATTTGTGTACAGAACATGTGTGTACAGAACGTGTGTGTACAGAACGTGTGTGTACAGAAAAAAATTAGAAGAATGAAAAAAGTGAACAAAATGTGTCAGAAAGTATGGATAGGAGAGAGAGAGAGAGAGAGAGAGAGAGAGAGAGAGAGAGAGAGAGAGAGAGAGAGAGAGAGAGAGAGAGAGAGAGAGAGAGAGAGAGAGAGAGAAAAGACAAATATAAGAATGAGAGAAGCGAGATATGAGAGAGAGAGAAAATAGACAAAAGAAGAGAGAGAGAAGAGAAGAGAGAGAAGTGAAAAGACAGATAGGATAGGAGAGATAAGAGAAGAGAAAGAGAAGAGAAAAAAAGGAGAAAGATATGAGAAAGAGAAAAGAAACAGAAGAGATATAGAAAAGAGATATAGAGAAATGACATAAAAGAGAAGAGAATTAGAAGAGAAGAGAATAGAAGTAATGGTTGTTGGTACGATGGAAGCTGTCGTCGACCTATCGCTACAATATAAATCGTTAAGTTATGTTAAAATTTAGCAAACTTAACAAAATAAATCAGTTGTCAGTCAATGTCGAGGTACAATAACACACGATTATCCACGCGGTCAGACTAAATGTGGACACATTGCCAACTGAAACAAAACATAAATATATAAATCGCCTAGTTTACTATGCCCTCAGTAAGTTACCTGATCTTGTCATCCGACATCGGACGGAGCCAAGCCGACTTAAATTAATAAAGCCAACAGATAGCTTTGACATCAAAATAAACACTAAATATAAACCAGCAAATTATTCAAATGGACACTTATACCCGAGGCAAATCCCGGACCGGCAAATCAAATCCCAGGATTTGTTTACTGGCTTCCAATGTTAGAAATATATCTAACCCAGGGGAGATAAATATTTGACGGGAAACAACTCGTTTAATCAAACGTGTTTGCAATAACAAGTAGGGTATCAGTTACTGTACATTCGCTATTTTCACATCGAAATAAATTCGATAAGGGTTGGATTACAGCATGTCTATTCACTGGCACCTTGACGTCTTGACAGACGATAGTTTGTTACACTGTGCTTAAAAAAGGCGTAATAATTATAACCCATGGCGGGGACCAGAGATGGAGTTAAATAAATCTCTCCATAGCACAAAGCCTGGGCTGAGTTGTAGAGACCAAGTATTGCCCATGCAGCATGATCCCTCGATGTATTTTATTCACGTGGGACATGGCCTGGAGAGCATGATGTAACACATCCTTATCTTAGCACCTGACTGAAACTTTAGAACAGTGGTTCTCAACCGGGGTGGGGGGGGGGGGGGGGGGGGGGGTGGGGGGGATTTTAGGGTTTCCGGGGGAGGGGGGATTAAGATTATTTCAAGATCGCGTTAATAAAAGAACCGATTACTTGACATTGGTTTTTCCTTCATAGTGTACGGTTCTGTAAGTCTCACCCTTCTAAAATTCATTTTATAAAGTAAGTAGACACACAAATCACGTTTTATGTAGACGTCTAGACTTGTTTTAGTATGTACTATTAAATTTAGCTTCCATTATTACGTATACTGTGTAGAGGCCGGGGTGGGAATTTTAGGAAGGAAATACGAAAGGGGGGGGGGGAATGATGTTCTGAAAATATGGTGAAGGGGGGCACGGGCTAAAAAAGGTTGAGAACCACTGCTCTAGAATATATATTGTCGCCGAAACAAACCGCTGGCTCATTGTTTTCCAGAACATGAAACCAACACCAGGGACGTCAATAAATATGTTTGTTAAATGCCAAGAAGCTTTCACATTATCAAACTTCAACGTAGTCAATCATGGACCAAGTACTGCACGCCGAGCTGATTCCACAGCGGAGAGATTGACTTTTGCCTGTGGGGGAATTGTCCCACAAGAAGGACAGTGACCTTAGACAACTGCGTCCCTCATTCTCCAGCTTATGTATTCAGATCTATATATGTATGTGCGAGCTATGAGACAGTCGGGATATTACCGAGGGGTCATGGTCGATTCTTTTGTTCTCTGGAACATTCTACATCCAACTATACTTTTACTGTAAGTCAGCATGGCCGAATGGACAAGAACGCGAGCTCTTAAACGTCCGGTGTGCTGATGGCGAGGTCATCGGCTCAACCCCAGCACCGGACAGTTGGACTAAAATGTTGACCTGTCGTCCTTGACTTGGGGATGTTAATTACAAGTACCTCTGAATTCGGAGTGGGTTTGCCTGATGGTGAGGGGCACTGTTAATAGGGAAAGCTAATCCACACACAAAATTCAGACCAGCGCTACTAGCAGTAGTATGTATGTACTACGCTTGAGTTCACAGCCAGCGAGCGAAAAAAAGAAAACTTTTAGTTATTATTAAGATTAATTCTGTGATTGTATTATTTCACGACCTCTATAGCTATTCGCATTGGTAGTTTAATTACCTCACTGGTTGTCAAATAGAAAATAAGAATTAGGTACGAAAAAATCCTGCGAGAAAGTGGAACCCTAGCGTTCTTGATTTCTTGGCAAGTTTACGTTCAGTAGTTTGCCATTGCTTTCTGAACGACCGAACACTCATCCTATTTGACCGTAAGACGGTCTGCTGTCAAATCTCGCCCAGCTGTGTCTCGCGCGCGGTGCGCGAGATTATGAATTGCGTGCGTAAGCCTTGGCCACAGCGCCGGTATTTCCACTGTATACGGAGCCACTCATAATTACGTCATCAATAATTGTGCTTTGACCTGCTTTAATCCAGGTATGGTAGCACAACGCTGTCATCTTCTAATATTTCAACCACTGGTTACAGCAAACAGATATTACCCAGACTCTCTTCGTGTTTATATATCTCATTAAAACAACACCCTTTCCGAGATCCATCATCCATTTCTTTTTCAAATCTGACATGACATTCCTCATGTTATGAAAACGCCAGAAATCACACACACAAACATGACCTTTTTTGGCATTTATACACGCTATAACCGCATTTGTTGTGTAAGAAACCTGATCAAACCGTGTTATCAAAAGCTCATTAGATCAAAGCCGCCTGCTCTCCACTGTGACCGCCATTTTTGTACAACCTGGCAATTACCTGGAGAAAGCTTTTCACTGGATGCATTTCCTTCACATGGCAGCTCATCAATTTCTTTAGTTGCTTCCCTTATTGCAGTTCCTCCTCCTTCCTCCTCCTTCATATTCTCTTCCTCGCATGTTTCTTCTCTCCTCTTCTTTGTCTCTTCTTCTTCTTCTTCCTCTTCCCTCCTCCTCCTCCTCCTCCTCCTCCTCCTTCTTCTTCTTCTTATTATTATTATGATTATGATTATGATTATTATTATGTTTCTTCTCTTTACAATCATTGTATACCTATCTTCAAACTCCCCCCTCCCGTTATTCTACTATTCTGTTGCGCTGTGTGTACATTTGTTTAACGTTATTCTTGCTTTAGTTTTGTCCTATTCTTTATTGTCTTCTTGTCTGTATAATACGTTACCCATGTCTTCCCTTGACTTGCTCCCTGCTTTCAAATAATGTTTTTGTTTTGTTCCTGCATATTTCTAGTCTTCCATTGACTTTATCACTGTGTATCCATCCATCATGTGCCATCCCGGTAAGCGTGGGCGGTCATGTTCTGCCATCTCACTCGATTTACGATCTTCATTTGTTTCTTGAAGGACTTGTTCATTGGTCTTTCTGGCTGTCCATGGTATTCTTTGCATTTTCCTCAGAAACCACATCTCTACAGCCATCAGATGTTTTTCAGCCTGACTGCTCATTGTCCACGCTTCACATCCATATAAAAGTACAGGTTCAATGTAGCATCTCAACACTCTTTTTCTCGTTTCAATTGACATCTTTTTATTGGTCAATATGTTTTTCATCTTGCTAAAGGCTACTTTTGCCATGGCGATTCTTGTTCTAATCTTTTCAAGGCATCTCCCATCAGATGTTATTACTGTTCCGAGATAATTGTACCTGCTCACTTGTTGAAGAATATTCCCATTTACTTGTATATTACATTGTGGTATTTCGTCCTTCCTAGTGACGACCATAATCTGTGTCTTTTTACAATTTAATTCTAACCCTAGTTGTTCACTGTGTGTAACAATCGCATCTACTAAATTTTGCAGGTCCTGTTCATTGTCTGCAATCAAGACTGTATCATCTGCATATCTAATGTTATTGATGCATCGTCCCCCAATGTTGATTCCTTCCATATCTTCAATATTTCTGAAAATACTTTCACTGTACAGGGAAAACAGATCTGGAGACATTACACATCCCTGTCTCACACCCCTTTTAATAGGCTGATATTGGCTTACTTCATTATCAACTCTTATGGCAGCTTGTTGTTTCCAATATATGTTTTTTACAAGTCTAAGATCTTTTCCATCAATTTGTAGATCTTCAAGCATCCTTATCATGTTGACATGTCTCACTTTATCAAAAGCCTTTGTGTAGTCAATAAAGCAAAGGTGTAGATCTTTGTTTACTTCTATAGAACGTTCGATTATGTTTCTCAGTATATACGCAGCATTTACTGTACCCTTGCCTTCCACAAACCCACATTGTTCTTCTCCTATTTCAGGTTGTATTTTCCTCCTAACTCTTTGCATGATAATTCTTAGCAAAATCTTCGTGATGTGACTCATTATACTAATTGTTCGATGTTGATCACATTCCAAGGCTCCTGATTTCTTTGGGATTGCAATAAATACAGAATTACATAACACCTGAGGTATATTTCCAGTATCATATATTGTATTAAGCAGACTGGTAACTTTATCTATTCCATATTCTTCTAAAGCATTAATCATTTCTGTTGTGACGCTGTCTGAACCGGGGGTCTTGCCAGATTTCATATGGTTAAGCGCATTCTGAACCTCCATCTTTAAAATTGCTGGTCCTTCATTGTTATTTTGAACAATATATTTATTGTTCGTCTCTGTTATCGTCATAAAGGTTTTTCACATAATCTGACCATTCATGTAAGATCTGATCTTTTTCTATTATGACTCTTCCATCTTTTGTCTTTAGGCAGCCTGCTGATGTACGTGTTCTTTGATTAGTAAGCTCCTGAATTCTTTTGTGCATTAGTTTCGCATTGTTACTGTTGTGTTGTTTTTCAATTTCTCTGCAATTTTTCTCAAGCCATGTTTCTTTTGCCTCCTTACATAAGGTTCTCACTTTTCTGTGAATTTCTTCATATTTGGCAGGATTATTTTTTGTTCTGTCTTCTTGTTTCCATTAGTTGTAAAATTTCTTCAGTCATCCATGTCTTACGGCCCACTTTCTTTACTTTTGGAATAGTTTTTTCTGCTGCGCAACTGATTGAATTCTTCATCGTTTCCCATTGATCATCTACATCTTGAAACATGATCTCTAGATCAGACAATATATCAAATTTGTTCTTTACTTCTATGCTAAATTATCTTGTATTACTTTGTCAGTTTTCAATTTGCAAAAGTCATATTTAGGGTTTCCTGCTGTATACTTGACTTTCTTTAACTTTACCCTCAATGTGCCTGTAATTAATCTGTGATCACTGTAACAGTCTGCATTTGGAACTGTTATTACGACTGTTAACGCATTTCGAAACCTTTTGCTAATCAGGATGTAATCTATCTGGTTTTTAATCCTACTGTCTGGACTCCTCCATGTCCATAATCTTCTAGGATGCTGTTTAAACCAGGTGTTTCCTACAACCATTTCTTGTTCTTTTGCCCATTCTACAAGTCTGTATCCTCTTTCATTTCTCTCTCCCAAACCATGGTTGCCTACACTGCATCCATCGCCTTGCTGTCCTATTTTTGCGTTGAAATCACCAATTATGATATTTATTTCTGATTTTTTGCAGTTCTTCAAGCAGACTCCACGTCATTATAAAATTCCTCTATGCTTTCTTCACTGCTTTCACTTGTTGGGGCATATACTTGAATGACATTTATTTTAAAAGGTCTTCCGTTTAATTTTACTAATAGAACTCTGTCTGACACAGCATGATATCCTTTGACAGAATTTGATGTTTGCTTATCTAATATAATGGCTACACCTCTTTGCTGTTCTTCTCCCCCAGAGTAAATAATCTTACAATCCTCTCCTGTCCTTATCCCTGCTCCTTTCCATCTCGTTTCCGATACTCCTAATATGTTAATCTTCTCTCTCCCCATTTCTTTTTTGATGTTTTCTAATTTTCCATCTGCATTCATTGTTCTAACGTTCCAAGTTCCTACTTTCAATGATATTAATCTGTTGCACCTAGTAGCCTGTTGACGGTCTGGAGTCACCTGGTGCGCATGACTATCCCTACCGGGCGAGGCTGCTCCTATGGAGCACCCATTTACGCCGTTTCTCTGATTATCGATGATTTCACACAACATGATTTTCTTGGCATCTGTAAAGAAGGTAGTTTGCCATTGCTTTCCTTCCTAGCAGTGACCATACTGGTCAGTGACCGTAGCCATTGTCTCCTCAAAATAGAGATCCTCTGCCTACCGTCGTGAAGGTGGAGACAATAACCTACAACTATCTGTTGGCTGCTCTCCATCTTCATCCACCACCTGCACCCATGGCTTCACGTAACCCTGATCGGGGGGCTAAACGGGTACTCCACCTTGCCCAAGGGTGTCCCGTAGGGTAGCGGAGGGAAGGAGGCGCCTTACTTCTCCTTTGATAGGGGATACCCCTACCCCGCTACACTGTGTATATTCTTCCAGTTTTCCATTGCCATTGAGCTTATTGCTGGGTATATCCTTCTGTTTCAAGGTTGCGGCCTAGTGTGTCCTTTCTCGAATTGTGTGTCCAGTGTGTGGATGTGTTTCTGGTGTGTGGATGTGTTTCTGGTGTGTGGATGTGTGTCCAGTGTGTGGATGTGTTTCTGGTGTGTGTATGTGTTTCTGGTGTGTGGATGTGTTTCTGGTGTGTGCATGTGTGTCCAGTGTTTGGATGTGTGTCCTGTGTGGATGTGTTTCTGGTGTGTGGATGTGTTTCCAGTGTGTGGATGTGTTTCCAGTGTGTGGATGTGTTTCCAGTGTGTGGATGTGTGTCCAGTGTGTGTATGTGTTTCTGGTGTGTGGATGTGTTTCTGGTGTGTGGATGTGTTTCCAGTGTGTGGATGTGTGTCCTGTGTGGATGTGTTTCTTGTGTGTGGATGTGTTTCCAGTGTGTGGATGTGTTTCCAGTGTGTGGATGTGTTTCTGGTGTGTGGATGTGTTTCCGGTGCATGGATGTTGTGACATGGCAAGGCATTCTCGAACCAGTTTGCAGACATTTGCATTCAGGTTGCAGCAGACGATTCGTAGAAGCAGTGTTTTGCGCAGTTTTGTTTACCCTTTCCCAATAAGGAGTGGTATGTCTTACCGCCTAAAAATAGCTTATTATTAAATAGCATATTTAACCCACAGGCTAAGCCGATAGCGGGACTTGAATTTGGAAGCGGAACAAGTCAACAATGTAAATGTAGGGAAGTGTATTGTTACAAACTGTGCTTTCTCAGTGCTCTGGTAAGATTATAAGTTTTGAAAGTAAATACTTGTATCTTATGATAAATAAGAATATAAGTAAGTAATGTCAATGTTGGTGAAGTAATAACTACCTAATTACTTCTTGACAACGATAGCCTGCCTTTCGGTTCCTGCAGAACTAGTGTCTCCGTCACTCCTGCAAAGTCTATGCTTACATTGTTATTTTGCTCACATGCTAATCACTATGGGGACTCCTACCCCACTATTTTCTGCGCTCTGAAGCAGAACGTTGTTCACTCTAATTCTCTACTTGAACCTAGATTCTTGAGATTAGGAAATGTCTTTTGCTACGACATGTAAGTGAACACTGGTGTACTCAAGAGTACAATATTAATACATGTAAACCATATATCGTGTGTGAATCATGTGTCCCCTGTTTAAAGAATAGAAAGGGAAAACGGTGTGATGTTTATTTTTCCATGAGGAAAACTCTCAAAAGAAACGAGCAGTGGACGCTTTGGGTCTACAGGAAATGTGGCGCGTCTGCATAACCGTATCAGCCAGGTTAAGTCGGGTGACTGTCTGAGTGACCCGAGTTTAAGTTCACGTAAAGCGTGCTGTGGTTTGATGCCAAGAAGAAGAAGAAGAAGAAGAAGAAGAAGAAGAAGAAGAAGAAGAAGAAGATATGAGACTACAAAACCTTCCCTTCTCCTAGTTACTAGAGGGACATGGGCAACGGGTAGATCCACATTCTGTCGCGTGATTTCTACATGGTTCTAGAGCAGATTACATGTGTTGTTCTCTCATAAATATGTACCGTGAGAGATGTGTTTCGTGGTGTGTTTGTCTTGTAAACAAATCGTGGGTCTGATAGTGTGGTAACGACAGTTAGATTATAGTCACGAGACTACAGACTAACATACGTTAGGATATACAATCAAACCCTCGGAAATACAAACCCCCCCCCCCCCCCCCCCCTTTCCAATCAGGGAGGGACAGCTATAGTCACGAGATAAAAGAGGTGGGAAAACCTCCCCCCCCCCTTTTCGGGTATTTGTTATGTCTCGTGTGTTTTGATGTTTCAAACAGCAATTGATACGATAGCAAGTATGTATCATGTTTGTTCATTTCTTTCTTATTGAAGGCGCTGAAGAAACGCACAGTGGCAAGGAAAAAACAAGGCCTTTATATAGTATGGGAAACCGAAGGAATAAAACCCATGCTATAATGTGAGAAAAAAACCCATAGAGGAAAAACCGACATAATAGGGGGTACTGACAGAAAGCAGACCAAAATTATGAAAATTAGTAGGATGGAGAGTCCTCACACATAGTCCTCGAGAAAGAAGACACCTCTTCTTATAAGTGCCAACGACTACTTAAAGTCAAATCTTAGTTATCCCCCTGGAACTTTCCAATCTCCAGTGATTACACAAATTGGAGAGTAGCGGCAGTAGTTGTCAGATATACAACTAATCATCTATGAAAGAGATTGCGTGTGCTGTCCCGCTTAAATCCAGAAGCGGGTACAGAAAAGTGGACATCATTTATCCACTCCTTCATCTGCAAAACTCAGGATTAGCAATACTTAAATTACTGTAAGCGGTCGCCAGAAACAGATTCATTCTGCCAAACGTGACGGCAATCGACAGGTATGCAAGACGTACTAACACTGTTTGGAGCCCGCCTTTGACGACAAACGAAGAGTGAAGCCCTGACATGTGATTTGATGTGCCGCTCGAAATACTGACCACCCGCCTTTACAGAATGCCCTTTTGACTAGTCCTGACTCCATGGACAACTCATGAGAGAGAACCGGCAAATTGGTAGAATCGCCAGTTCAAAATGCAGAATTCACGTCAGTCTTAAAAGAAGAATCTCTACAAGAGATGAGGTCCCCCCAACGGGAAATGCAGACATCATTCTTTATCATCGTGTTATCTACATCATCTCATAGTGGGAGAAAATAGTAGACAGTGGTATGTCTATATAAACCACCCCCCCCCCCCCCCCCCCCCAGTGGATTATAACGCAATATTCCAGCATCTACATTTCACAGAGAAGATACAGTCAGAGGACTTATACAACCGTGACAGTTTCAGTGGTATGATTAACAAAGAATGAGATAGAACTGGCCCGTCTTCATCGATGGAAAGTAGAAAGGAGACTGGTTAATATCGTCATATCCGGTTTAGATAAAGGAGCTTAGGAACAGTTTGTTTATCCAGCTCTAGTTTGGTTGACAGTACCTCGTTCGTGAGTACAGGTTTTTATAATACACAGGAGTTAATCAGGAGAACAAAAATACGCCACAACCAGATACCAACGGAAAGGATTTCTTTTATTGGTAGAGAAGGGTTAATACATGTAATGTTGTTTATGTGATGACATATATTACTGTAATTCTTATAGATGATTCATGAGGGAAAAGTATTCCCGGATGGTTGTTGATGTTATGGTGGGAAATTGGTTGTGGGGTCAGTGTTTGTTGTTGGATCGGGGAGTGCACATGGGCGCACTTAACCAAGACTGGTTTATGTTTTTTATTCTGTTTGTTGATTTAGGTTACAGAGATATTTAAAGCTATAGCTAGAACTAAGAGTGTTCTGCTGTCTTGTGAAGGTTGTTCCACAGTAATGTTATTGTGAGAATGTAAGTCACTGGTTTAGTTAACGAGTGAGAGTTGACGTGGGGAGGTCGAATGCACCTAGCCTAATAATTCAGAGAGAGAGAGAGAGAGAATATTTTTCCCTTGGAGGCGAAGGCAAAATGACCTGACTCTCAGGGCAGGAAGAGTACCATAAATCATCTATCATCCCTTATATCTCGAGTCCAGGACCAAAAACCCATAACCCCTAGACCTAGACGTTAAGTCATATTAAAATACAACAAAATACCCTACAGATGTGTTTTCGTTGTGTGGATGTGTTTCTGGTGTGTGGATGTGTTTCAGGTGTGTGGATGTGTTTCTGGTGTGTGGATGTGTTTCTGGTGTGTGGATGTGTGTCCAGTGTGTGGATGTGTTTCTGGCGTGTGGATGTGTTTCTGGTGTGTGGATGTGTTTCTGGTGTGTGGATGTGTGTCCAGTGTGTGGATGTGTTTCGGTGTGTGGATGTGTTTCTTGTGTGTGGATGTGTGTCCAGTGTGTGGATGTGTTTCTGGTGTGTGGGTGTGTTTCTGGTGTGTGGATGTGTTTCTGGTGTGTGGATGTTTCTGGTGTGTGGATGTGTGTCCAGTGTGTCGATGTGTTTCCGGTGTGTGGATGTGTATCTGATGTGTGGATGTGTTTCTGGTGTGTGGGTGTGTTTCTGGTGTGTGGATGTGTGTCCCGTGTGTGGATGTGTTTCTGGTGTGTGGATGTGTTTCTGGTGTGTTGATGTGTCCTGTGTGTGGATGTGTGAATATGTGTCATGTATGTGGATGTGTGTCATGTGTGTGGATATGTGGATGTGTGTCCTGTGTGTGGATGTGTGTCATGTGTGTGGATGTGTGTCCTGTGTGTGGATGTGTATGGATGTGTGCTCTGTGTGTGGATGCGTGTCCTGTGTGTGGATGTGTGGATGTATGTCCTGTGTGTGGATGTGTGTGGGTGTGTGGATGTGTGGATGTGTGGATGTGTGTGGATGTGTATGTATGTGTGGATGTGTGTCCTGTGTGTGGATGCGTATCCTGTGTGTGGATGTGTCCTGTGTGGATGTGTCTCCTGTGTGTGGATGCGTGTCCTGTGTGTGGATGTGTGTCCTGTGTGTGGATGTATGGGCGCGTGTCCTGTGTGTGGATGTGTGTCCTGTGTGTGGGTGCGTGCCCTGTGTGTGGATGTGTGTCCTGTGTGTGGATGTGTGGATGTGTGGAGCTGTGTGTCCTGTGTGTGGATGCGTGTCCTGTGTGTGGATGTGTATCCTGCATGTGGGCGTATGGATGTGTAGATGTGTGTCCTGTGTGTGGATGTGTGTCCTGTGTGTGGATGTGTGTCCTTTGTGTGGATGCGTCCTGTGTGTGGATGTGTGTCCTGTGTGTGGATGCGTGTCCTGTGTGTGGATGTGTGTGGATGTGTGGATGTGTGTCCTCTGTGTGGATGCGTATCCTGTGTGTGGATGTGTGTCCTGTGTGTGGATGTGTGGAAGTGTTTCTTGTGTGTGGATGCGTCCTGTGTGTGGATGCGTGTCCTGTGTGTGGATGTGTGTCCTGTGTGTGGATGTATGGATGTGTAGATGTGTGTCCTGTGTGTGGATGTGTCCTGTGTATGGATGTGTGTCCTGTGTGTGGATGTGTGGATGCGTGTCCTGTGTGTGGATGTGTGTCCTTTGTGTGGATATGTGTCCTGTGTGTGAATGTGTGTCCTGTGTGTGGATGTGTGTCCTGTGTGTGAATGTGTGGATGTGTGGATGTGTGTGGCTGTGTGACCTGTGTGTGGATGTGTGGATGTGTGTCCTGTGTATTGATGTGTGTCTTGTATGTGGATGTGAGGATGTGTGTCTTGTATGTGGATGTATGGATGTGTAGATGTGTGTCCTGTGTGTGGATGTGTGTTCTGTGTGTGGATGTGTGTCCTTTGTGTGGATACGTCCTGTGTGTGGATGTGTGTCCTGTGTGTGGATGCGTATCCTGTGTGTGGATGTGTGTGGATGTGTGGATGTGTGTGGATGTGTGGATGCGTATCCTGTGTGTGGATGCGTATCCTGTGTGTGGATGTGTGTTTTGTGTGTGGATGTGTTTCTTGTGTGTGGATGTGCGTCCTGTGTGTGGATGCGTGTCCTGTGTGTGGATGTGTGTCCTGTGTGTGGATGTATGGATGTGTAGATGTGTGTCCTGTGTGTGGATGTTTGTCCTGTGTGTGGATGCGTGTCCTGTGTTTGGATGTGTGGATGTGTGTCCTGTGTGTGGATGTGTCCTGTGTATGGATGTGTGTCCTGTGTGTGGATGTGTGGATGCGTGTCCTGTGTGTGGATGTGTGACCTGTGTGTGGATATGTGTCCTGTGTGTGAATGCGTGTCCTGCGTGTGGATGTGTGTCCTGTGTGTGAATATGTGGATGTGTGGGGCTGTATGACCTGTGTGTGGATGTGTGGATGTGTGTCCTGTGAATGGATGTGTGTCCCTGTGTGTGGGTGTGTCTTGTGTGTGAATGTGTGGATGTGTGTCCTCAAAGACCCCCCCCCCCCCCCCCCCCCCCCCCCGCCATACACTGCTAGGTATTATATTGGCAGTAAATGACTCAGTAGTATCAGAGTATCATTGTTGTAGACATTGTAGTATCAGAGAGTGCACAGAAAGGACTCTCCTTGAATATCAAGAAAACAGTAACAATGGTGATATCAAAGGAAATGGGGACACCAAAATGTGACATAGAAATAGAAGGGGAAATTCTAAGCCAAGTGGATAATTTTAAATACCTAGGGGCACTTATAACATCGGATGGAAGATGTACAACAGAGATTAAGAGCAGAATAGGGCAGGCAAAAGCCGCATTTCAGAAAATGAAGAGTATCTTGTGCAATAAGTCGCTATCAATTAATGTAAGAAAGAGAGTGCTAAAATGCTATATGGAACCAGTTTTGCTGTATGGCAGTAAATCTTGGAATGTAAATGAACAAATTAGGAGGAACTTAGAAGCAACAAAGATGTGGTTTTTAAGACGAATGTTGCGAATTCCTTGGACTGCCAGAGTAACTAACAACGATTGCCTGAAAGAGGCTAATGAAACTAGAACACTATATACAACAATAAGAAAGAGACGACCAGCTTTCTTCGGTCATGTAATGAGAAGAGAGGCATTGGAGAACATCATGACAACTGGAAAGATCGAGGGGAAGAGAGGCAGAGGCAGACCAAGAGAAATGATGCTGGACGGATTGAGACGGTGGCAAGGAGGAATATCATCAGCAGAGTTGATCCAGAACACCAAAGACCGAGATCTGTGAAGAGCCATGAACGCCTAAGCCAGCCGGCACGGCACTTGATGATGATGAAATGACACAGTATGGTACAGAGCATGATAGTGAACACACAGAAACAGTCTCAGTGCCGATATGGTGAACACACAAGAACAGACGGCCACAAGATGTGAACACAAAGCTATTCGGTGAAGGCTTGCAACAATAAACGAGCAGCAAGGAATCATTAAAAGAAACATCAGCAAATATAGCTGACAGAACCGCCTGCCATTCCGGTTTGTTTATGAACCAGTTCTAGGAAATATCTTGTTGTCTTCTGCCACTCAGCGTGAAGCGGACGATTGGTTTGGCGCACAGTTTATGGTAGCTATTGATTTCTGCAGCTGTAAAAGTTATAACTAGCTATTGTAGTGGAGCTTCTCATCAATGATGACGATGTGTTTACGAGGTTAGGGATGCGGTTACTTCCACAGTTTGGGGGAAGGTCGACTTGGTTCGGAGATGTGCTGTTGTATCAGGCTGTACTTGCAATGGAATTCTCTGACTTTGTAATGTTGTTTGTGCTTACATGTTTATAGGGCGTTCTGATATGCGCGTTGATGAAAATAGTTCGACTTTGTGTTGTGTGTAGCTGTACTTTGAATGAGATACTTCGACTTTGTGTTGTGTGTAGCTGTACTTTGAATGAGATACTTCGACTTTGTGTTGTGTGTAGCTGTACTTTGAATGAGATACTTCGACTTTGTGTTGTGTGTAGCTGTACTTTGAATGAGATACTTCGACTTTGCGCTGTTCTATGTGCTTGTGTGTTTATAGAATATTCGAATGTGCGTCTTGTTATATGTTGATGACGATAGTTCGACTTTGTGTTGTTGCGCGTGGCTGTACTTTGTATGAGATACTTCGACTTTGTGCAGCTGTATGTCGCTGAATGTTGACATAATATTAGAGTCTGTGCTGTTACATGTTGGCAGATTATTAGAGTCTGTGCTGTTACATGTTGACAGATTATTAGAATCTGTGCTGTTACATGTTGGCAGATTATTAGAGTCTGTGCTGTTACATGTTGGCAGATTATTAGAGTCTGTGCTGTTGCATCTTGACAGAATATTGAAGTATTTGGTGGTGCATGTTGACAGAATATTAGAGTTTTTTGCTGTTTCATGTTGACAGAATACTAGATTGTTTGCTGTTGCATGTTGACAGAATATTAGAGGTTTTGCTTTTGCATGTTGGCAGAATATTAGAGTCTGTGCTGTTGCATGTTGACAGAATATTAGAGATTTTGCTGTTGCATATTGACAGAATATTAGAGTTTTTGCTGTTGCATGTTGACAGAACATTAGAGTTTTTGCTGTTGCTTGTTGACAGACTATTAGAGATTTTGCTGTTGCATATTGACAGAATATTAGAGTTTGTGCTTTTGCATGATGGCGGAATATTTGAGTTGGTTCTCCTTAAACAATCATATTGTAAAAACAGGCCAGCCAGCAGTGAGAATGGGCGGGAAAATTGTGCTCAGAACCCAGTCGATGACATATCTGGGCGGGAAAATTGTGCTCAGAACCCAGTCAATGACACATCTGGGCGGGAAAATTGTGCTCAGAACCCAGTCGATGACATATCTGGGCTCGAAAATTGTGCTCAGAACCCAGTCGATGACACATTTGGGCGGGAAAATTGTACTCAGAAGCTAGTCGATGACATATCTGGGCGAGAAAATTGTGCTCAGAACCAAGTCGATGATATATCTGGGCGGGAAAATTGTGCTGAGAACCCAGTCGATGACATATCTGGGCTCGAAAATTGTGCTCAGAACCCAGTCGATGACACATTTTGGCGGGAAAATTGTGCTCAGGAGCCAGTCGATGACATATCTAGGCGGGAAAATTGTGCTCAGAACCCAGTCGATGACACATCTGGGCGGGAAAATTGTGCTCAGAAGCCAGTCGATGACATATCTGGTCGAGAAAATTGTGCTCAGAACCCAGTCGATGACATATCTGTGCGTGAGGTTTGATAGTAGCCTGTCATTCAGAGAACATGTCGATGACATATCTGTGCGTGAGGTTTGATAGTAGCCTGTCATTCAGAGAACATGTCGATGACATATCTGTGCGTGAGGTTTGATAGTAGCCTGTCATTCAGAGAACATGTCGATGACATATCTGTGCGTGAGGTTTGATAGTAGCCTGTCATTCAGAGAACATGTCGATGACATATCTGTGCGTGAGGTTTGATAGTAGCCTGTCATTCAGAGAACATGTCGATGACATATCTGTGCGTGAGGTTTGAGCCTGTCATTCAGAGAACATGTCGATGACATATCTGTGCGTGAGGTTTGATAGTAGCCTGTCATTCAGAGAACATGTCGATGACATATCTGTGCGTGAGGTTTGATAGTAGCCTGTCATTCAGAGAACATGTCGATGACATATCTGTGCGTGAGGTTTGATAGTAGCCTGTCATTCAGAGAACATGTCGATGACATATCTGTGCGTGAGGTTTGAGCCTGTCATTCAGAGAACATGTCGATGACATATCTGTGCGTGAGGTTTGAGCCTGTCATTCAGAGAACATGTCGATGACATATCTGTG
This sequence comes from Cepaea nemoralis, assembly GCA_014155875.1. Classification (NCBI taxonomy): domain Eukaryota; kingdom Metazoa; phylum Mollusca; class Gastropoda; order Stylommatophora; family Helicidae; genus Cepaea; species Cepaea nemoralis. Next base: position 220,628 of record JACEFZ010015206.1, read on the forward strand.
CGTGAGGTTTGAGCCTGTCATTCAGAGAACATGTCGATGACATATCTGTGCGTGAGGTTTGAGCCTGTCATTCAGAGAACATGTCGATGACATATCTGTGCGTGAGGTTTGATAGTAGCCTGTCATTAAGAGAACATGTCGATGATGTCATAACAAAAGCTTGAATAAATCTGTCAGCAATAAGTGTCATGGCGACCAGCAATATCCAGCAAAGACTGTTCATACTTCTATTGCAAGGACTGTTACTTTCACCCATCGAGTTTGCCCTGCTATCCTCACTGTCAACCCTGGACATCCTCACTGTCAGCCCTGGACATCCTCATTGACAACCCTGGACATCCTCACTGACAACCCTGGACATCCTCACTGACAACCCTGGACATCCTCACTGTCAGTCCTGGACATCCTCACTGTCAGCCTTGGACATCCTCACTGTCAGCCTTGGACATCCTCACTGACAACCCTGGACATCATCACTGTCAGCCCTGGACATCCTCACTGTCAGCCCTGGACATCCTCACTGTCAGCCCTGGACATCCACACTATCAGCCATGGACATCCTCACTAACAACCCTGGACATCCTCACTGTCAAACCTGGACATCCTCACTGTCAGTCCTGGACATCCTCACTGTCAGCCCTGGACATCCACACTATCAGCCATGGACATCCTCACTGACAGCCATGGACATCCTCACTGACAACCCTGGATTTCCTCACTGACAACCCTGGAAATCCTCACTGTCAGCCCTGGACATCCTCACTGACAACCCTGGACATCCTCACTGTCAGCCCTGGACATCCTCACTGTCAGCCCTGGACATCCTCACTGACAACCCTGGACATCCTCACTGTCAGCCCTGGACATCCTCACTGACAACCCTGGACATCCTCACTGTCAGCCCTGGACATCCTCACTGACAACCCTGGACATCCTCACTGTCAACCCTGGACATCCTCACTGTCAACCCTGGACATCCTCACTGACAACCCTGGACATCCTCACTGACAACCCTGGACATCCTCACTGTCAACCCTGGAAATCCTCACTGACAACCCTGGAAATCCTCACTGACAACCCTGGACATCCTCACTGACAACCCTGGACATCCTCACTGTCAGCCCTGGACATCCTCATTGACAACCTTGGACATCCTCACTGACAACCCTGGACATCCTCACTGACAACCCTGGACATCCTCACTGTCAGTCCTGGACATCCTCACTATCAGCCTTGGACATCCTCACTGACAACCCTGGACATCCTCACTGTCAGCCCTGGACATCCTCACTGACAACCCTGGACATCCTCACTGTCAGCCCTGGACATCCTCACTGTCAGCCCTGGACATCCTCACTGTCAGTCCTGGGCATGCTCACTGTCAGCCCTGGGCACCCTCACGGTCAGCCCTGAACATCCTCACTGTCAACCCTGGACATCCTCACTGACAACCCTGGACATCCTCACTGTCAGTCCTGGGCATCCTCACTAACAGCCCTGGACATCCTCACTGACAACCCTGGACATCCTCACTGTCAGTCCTGGGCATCCTCACTGTCAGCCCTGGACATCCTCACTGTCAGCCCTGGACATCCTCACTGACAACCCTGGACATCCTCACTGTCAGCCCTGGACATCCCCACTGTCCGCCCTGGACATTCTCACTGGCAACCCTGGAGATCCTCACTGACAACCCTGGACATCCTCACTGTCAGCCCTGGACATTCTCACTGTCAGTCCTGGGCATCCTCACTGTCAGCCCTGGACATCCTCACTGTCAGCCCTGGACATCCTCACTGTTAGTCCTACACTGGTAGGAAGACTTGAACAGACACATAATGAACACAAGCGCATTATATTGGGCTGTACAAGAGACACTTGGTGTGCAGCAGTGAGATAACTCCTTGACTTTCCGAACATGAACCACGGGATCAAGATCTGGACGGCTCGTGCATATTTGAACATAAGTGCAGATGAGCAGCATCAACTGAATAAGATTATATTCGGAGAATAGGGTGACAGGCTAAAGAGGGGCACATCATGGACGGGTCGGGCGGAAGATGTTGTCAGGCAGGTCTGCAGCCTTGTCAGTATCAATCCCCGCAAGCAATAGGTGCATGTGACTTCAGCACTTTATGCGCCTTCACCTGCATTGTCTCGCCTGATGGGAGGTGCAGAGAGCAGAATCCTGCTGATGTCAATGCCAAGGTCAACGCGTTCATCAGTGAACATTCAGATGATTCCGATGTGCTCATCTACACAGACGGATCTGTTATCAGCAGCACAGAAGTGTGTGGCCATTCACGGCACGTTCAGCGGGCCGAAGCGTTCAAGGAGCTAGTGGTGCCCACTCTATGACCACGAGCAGCATGACGATTGGGGAGATGACAGTAACACGGGCTTTCATATGGCAGGAATTACAGAACTATACTAACGTATATGTACTAAGGGATTCAATGAGCGTGATTCGAAAGGTGGGATCAGAACGTAGACAGTTAACTGAATTGCTGCCGAGATCTGTTATCCTTAGAGTCACCTTCACTTGCGAGAGTAGATGGAAATGGACGAGCTGATAAACTTGCTGGCTCTTTATCCCCTGAAGATGGCCAGCACGTGGATCTTGCCTATGTTATTACATCCTGAGAGAGATTTCAAGAGTGGAGGATTGTGACGTCAGTGAATCCACATCGTTGTCCAGAATGATTGATTGATTGATTGATTGATCTAGCACACAGCATTCGGGACATTCCCATAGTCGCTCCGTCCCCATCCTCGGCAGCCAACGAAGAGTTCCAACACCAATAGTACCAGTAGCAATCAGAGTATATGTCCGTCTCACCTTTCCTCTGAGCGTCGAGCGTCGGCCAGATCCCCTCGTCCACTCCTCGCTGCCTCATTCTTGCCAGACTATGGTGATCCATTTGCCCCTCCGAGGTGTACACGTGCTCCCACAAGGCCGCAATCACGTCTGCCTTATCATGCATCAATACTCCACCAAGTTTTGCAGACAGCCAATCTGTCCGCCTGTTCATTCCCCAGCACACCGGCATGCCTGGGAGAACAGATCCAGGCGATGCTTGCACCCGTGACCTCCGAAGCGGAGCAAGCCACTCTGCACGAATCATGTCTGTCCTCACCTTCCTCAGCATGCTTTCTGAGTCAGAATAATGATGCCATTCATTTCATCCAGTGGGATTGAAAGTATGGAACTGTGAGTTCTAAGATGGCTGATAAGGCCTATTTTGGCTCGAAATGTTCTTTGACAATGTGGGCAAAGAATGCTTGACATTCCAGGAGGAGGATCTCCTGCAGTGGTTTTTCTGTCCAGCCTTTTCTTCACAGCTCTTGCAGTCCTGGTTGCTTCACAAGTGACTGCACCATTATGTAATGATGTACGCCACGAATTACGGTCTTTAGCAGCAGTCTCCCAGGTGTCAAGATGTATTCCAAAAGCTTTCAGTGAGATTTTCAGAGTGTCATTAAAGTGTTTCCTCTGGCCGCCTTGGGAACGTTTACCACAACGCAGCTCGCCGGAAACAAATTTGTTTAGGGAGCCCGTGATCTGACATACGAGTTAAGTGACCACTCCAGCTAATCTGATTTTTCATTAGTAGAGTGTGGATACTGGGCATGGACGCTCTTTCTAGAACGTCAGTGTCTGGGATCTTGTCTTGCCATTTAATCTTCAATAGCTTCCTAAGGCAGACTGTGTGAAAGTGGTTTAATTCCCTAGCATGTCGCTGATAAACTGTCTAGGTTTCACAAGCATATAGCAGTGTGGATAATACAACTGCTTTATAGACTTTCAGCTTTGTTTGCAGACTTATTCCAGTTCTGTCCCATACATTCTTGTACAGTCTGCCAAAGCCTTGGAGATTTTTGGGTTTTTTAAATTTTGGTTTTGGCTTTCAGCCTTCTGAGATTGAACAACTTTCCATCCATGCGGTAGTTGATGTCTATTCCAATGTCGTTGTTCTCGAAGGCATTCGTCAACATGGCTGAAAACATGAGGCTGAACAGTATTGGTGCCAGGACACATCCTTGCTTCACTCCATTGGTGACAGGAAAGGGTTCAGACAGTTCGCCATTTTCCTGTACTCTTGCCTGCATGCCATCATGAAATAGCCGCACTATTTGGACATACTTTCGTGGACAGCCATATTTCGCCATAATCTTCCACAGTCCTTCTCTGCTGACTGTATCAAAAGCCTTGGTAAGGTCAATGAAAGTGGAGAACATTTCAAAGTGATATATGGTGCATTTAACACTCATGAATAAAAACAAATTCATGGCATACAGATGCTGTGCATAAATTAGGAGATCCATTACAGCTAAACAACATCGGTTAAACGAAGAAAGACGTGTACTTGATCTGACCCGACTTGCTCCTAACATGGGAGCGCTACCCACTTCACCACATAGACAACAGGACAAGAAGGAAACAGTTTAGCCCGACAAATAGAATGCTAATAAAGCGCAGACGGGCGCGAAGAAAACGCCAAGCAATCAATTACTATTCCCAAAAACGCGAACCGATTCCCCAACAAACAAAAAACATTGCCCAGACAATTTGAGAAAACACAAGTACATAATGAGTTTATCAGTCTGGCTGCCGCCCCTGCTGCAAGAGTCAAAGATGGCTTAGACATAAATGAAATGAGGCACACAGCAGCTCACCTTTTTGTGAAAGCAAGAGCCAGGCGCTCTCCGTGTGAGTTTATGAACCCTGTATACCTGGCTCCAGGTGCGCTTGAAAGAGGCAAGAAAGGTGATCAGATACATCGCGTATTGTGATAGATATAGACGTGATGTGGCAGGTGAGCTTATTGTGAACATTCACAAAGATTGTGTGAATATGTCAGTTGGTTTCAGTGATAACATCAATGAGGTAATTATACAAGATTCTGCCAGTTCTTGGAAGGCATGGAGCCAGCATCACATGGGCTGGTGAAATCGAGGTATATCCTAGGTAATCTACCTACCGTTTATCTAGCACCAATTATGTTGTGTGCCCAGGAATATTGTAAAGTCTCTCAGTGTGTCACATCACCATCGAGTCCACACACTGACTACATCACCCATCTAGTACACACACTGACCACACTAACTCATCTAGTGCACTTAATGACCACAATAACCCATCTAGTGCACATACTGACCACGTCACCCATCAAGAGCACATACTGACCATGTCACCCATCTAGTGCCCATAATAACCATGTCACCCATCTAGTGCACATACTGACCATGTCACTCATCTAGTGCACATACCGACCATGTCACCCATCTAGTGCACATACTGACCATGTCACCCATCTAGTGCACATACTGACCATGTCACTCATCTAATGCACATACTGACCATGTCACCCATCTAGTGCACATACTGACCATGTCACCCATCTAGTGCACATACTGACCATGTCACCCATCTAGTGCACATACCGACCATGTCACCCATCTAGTGCACATACTGACCATGTCACCCATCTAGAGCACATACTGACCATGTCACCCATCTAGTGCACATACTGACCATGTCACCCATCTAGTGCACATACTGACCATGTCACCCATCTAGTGCACATACTGACCATGTCACCCATCTAGTGCACATACTGACCATGTCACCATCTAGTGCACATACTGACCATGTCACCCATCTAGTGCACATACTGACCATGTCACCCATCTAGTGCACATACTGACCATGTCACCCATCTAGTGCACATACTGACCATGTCACCCATCTAGTGCACATACTGACCATGTCACCCATCTAGTGCACATACTGACCATGTCACCCATCTAGTGCACATACTGACCATGTCACCCATCTAGTGCACATACTGACCATGTCACTCATCTAGTGCACATACTGACCACGTCACACATCTAGTGCACATACTGACCATGTCACCCATCTAGTGCACATACTGACCATGTCACCCATCTAGTGCACATACTGACCATGTCACCCATCTAGTGCACATACTGACCATGTCACCCATCTAGTGCACATACTGACCATGTCACCCATCTAGTGCACATACTGACCATGTCACCCATCTAGTGCACATACTGACCATGTCACCCATCTAGTGCACATACTGACCATGTCACCCATCTAGTGCACATACTGACCATGTCACCATCTAGTGCACATACTGACCATGTCACCCATCTAGTGCACATACTGACCATGTCACCCATCTAGTGCACATACTGACCATGTCACCCATCTAGTGCACATACTGACCATGTCACCCATCTAGTGCACATACTGACCATGTCACCCATCTAGTGCACATACTGACCATGTCACCCATCTAGTGCACATACTGACCATGTCACCCATCTAGTGCACATACTGACCATGTCACCGATCTAGTGCACATACTGACCATGTCACTCATCTAGTGCACATACTGACCATGTCACCCATCTAGTGCACATACTGACCATGTCACCCATCTAGTGCACATACTGACCATGTCACCCATCTAGTGCACATACTGACCATGTCACCCATCTAGTGCACATACTGACCATGTCACCCATCTAGTGCACATACTGACCATGTCACCATCTAGTGCACATACTGACCATGTCACCCATCTAGTGCACATACTGACCATGTCACCCATCTACGTGCACATACTGACCATGTCACCCATCTAGTGCACATACTGACCATGTCACCCATCTAGTGCACATACTGACCATGTCACCCATCTAGTGCACATACTGACCATGTCACCCATCTAGTGCACATACTGACCATGTCACCCATCTAGTGCACATACTGACCATGTCACCCATCTAGTGCACATACTGACCATGTCACCCATCTAGTGCACATACTGACCATGTCACCCATCTAGTGCACATACTGACCATGTCACCCATCTAGTGCACATACTGACCATGTCACTCATCTAGTGCACATACTGACCATGTCACCCATCTAGTGCACATACTGACCATGTCACCCATCTAGTGCACATACTGACCATGTCACCCATCTAGTGCACATACTGACCATGTCACCCATCTAGTGCACATACTGACCATGTCACCCATCTAGTGCACATACTGACCATGTCACCCATCTAGTGCACATACTGACCATGTCACCCATCTAGTGCACATACTGACCATGTCACCCATCTAGTGCACATACTGACCATGTCACCCATCTAGTGCACATACTGACCATGTCACTCATCTAGTGCACATACTGACCATGTCACCCATCTAGTGCACATACTGACCATGTCACCCATCTAGTGCACATACTGACCATGTCACCCATCTAGTGCACATACTGACCATGTCACCCATCTAGTGCACATACCTGACCATGTCACTCATCTGTGCACTATCACGTGTGAACATGGCCTAGGGCCCAGATCGTTAGTGGGTTTACATCACTACAGATGACAAACCCGCGTTGTATTGTATAAAAAGGGTTTTTTGGGTTTAATCCATTACATTTTAAAACTGCCAGTACATGCAGAAATTTGTTTATCCCTTCATGCTGAATCTCAAGTGACGTGTGTGCAACCCCTGGATACTTTAAAACCCCCTTTTTGCTCCCCACGTTCACTACTATGATTTTTCCCCTTAGTTTAAAGAATGGGCAGCATTTATTAACTCTTACACAAGCTAACTCCCTTACTGTTATATACCTCCCCTTCTTCAAGAAGATTTTTTCTCTGAAAAAGTCTAAACCCCCAAACCCTTAAACCTTAACTCTACTGAAATATTTCTTGTTCTATACCACATCTGCCCAACAATCCCTTCACATATTTTTCCCTAATTCAAACTCACCCTCCTATCTCATCATAGCCAAACGCAACCAGAGAATACTTTATACAATGTCAATAATACAAAACTTCTACAAAATTCTCTATAAAATTCTCCACAAAAACTCTCTACAAAACTCTCTAAAAGGCGAACCGTTTTTTAAAGGTCCATCAAATTATGATTGACAAAAATTGAAGATATTTTCCTTATCTTTTTCTCACTTATCACATTCTCACTATTCCAGGATAGACAGAAAAAAGTTTAGTTTAGATTGGTTTGGTGCGCACCTAAGAAAGTTTAGAAAGTAAGAAAAAAGAAGAAGTAATCACATTTCTCTTCCCATGCTTTCTCAAAATTTATAAAAAAAGTTCCAAAATTTATCTTCTTTGCCGTCATAATAATTTTCAAAAAGTTATTTTTATCCAAAACTACAACCTTTTGTATTATTCACCTCGTTAATTCAACCATTTTTTCAAAACCTCCAAAATTTTTAATATACTGTCAAACACAGGTTCTTCTTCCAGAGTCCACTTATGCCAAAATTCAACCTGGCATTCCCCCCATATTTCCCATTAAACGCTGTTAACCCGCTCCATTTTAACTCCATTTACCCAGTATCGGCCGCATTCCCCCCATCCATGGTTTAAATCCATGTATTTCGAACCGTCTAATGCTCCCTAATTCAATCCCCAAAACCCTTTTTAACGGTTTAACTCTTTCCAACCCACATGTAATTACAATTGTTGCTGACAACCCCCGCCACTTTTAAATATACCCTCCGTTATTCCTCTAATATACTGATTACTTCACAAACACCAAAACTTCCCCCTTAACTCAATCATGTTTCACCCCCAATTTATAACCCTTAACACGTTAAAAAACTCAATTCAAGTCACAAAAATTTGTAAACGAAGCGGCTTTACTCCCTGTTTCATATTTTCGCAAACTCCCAAAAAAAACCACCCCCAAAAATTTTTTTAAACACCCTCAGGTAACTCAAAAAAAAAAAAACCAAAATTTTGTAAAAATAAATGCTAAGTTAACATATCCTCACATTTTATAAAGAAAAACTGAAGTCAAAACAATAGAGCAAACAATATCACCCCCCCATCTTTGACATCATTTTTATCCCCCCAATTAATCAAATTAAACATATGTGATGAAATGAAAATCATATATACGTACACCAAAATTATTATAACTACTAATCAATCATTTCCGTCTAAGAAAAACTCAACACTTCAAACTTAAAAATAAAAAGAAAATAAAGCATATATCAATCAGTCCAAACTTACTAAAAATTTATGTTACCATCCGAAACTCTCAAAAACTTTTGATTAATTTTTTGCTAACTTTCTTTCTTTAAAATTTAAAAAACCGTGTCTAACTTCTTTTCTATCTGCAATCTGCAGAATATTCTACCACGCTATTTACACTTCTCCATTTTTTTAATAACTCCAAATTTTTTTTATAAGTGCAATATCACATCAATATCGTCATCCTCCCGAGGGAATTTCTTCTTTCATATCAGCATCTCATCATTTTCGACTCTTCTCCATCTTTTGTTCCGCCTGTATACCCATTACTAGCAACGCTAATCTCTTCCTTTCTAAATCCAAACAATCTTCCTATCTTGATGTCTTAAGAGTTTTCAAATAGTGGCATCTTTCACTGGGAATTACTCTAAATTTTCCCTTTTCCTCTTAAATTTTTCTTTCTTTCTGTCTATCTAACTTTCTTTTTACTGCTGTCTAGTATTCATAAATGGAGCCTCTATTTTTTTTTTGATTGATTCTTCACTATTTTAACCGTCATACGTGTTGTTTTTCCCCGTCCCTTGTTTTTGGTATTGTTTTTTCTTGTTCACCAGTAGTGATGCTGTTATTATTTTTTTTTTTTACCAATTCTCTCCCCTTTCTAAGGTATTGGATATTCCGTTTGTTGATAATTGTTATCTGAAAAAATTTCTTCTGAATAATAATAATAATATTATCCTGCATCTTTTTCCTCCCAACCGTCTTAAGTCTCTACATGTGAACGTGCAACATGCCCCGAATTTGATTTTTAATAGTTATGATACGGACCCTTTTTTTTTAAAATATAATATCCCGGGGCCCAATGAGCATCAAAAATTAGAGTTTTTCCCATGTTTTTGTAATAAAATCTATACCTATGTTAAACTTGTAAGTGGCTTTTTATTTGTGTATTTCTTTGTCTTTCCGAGCCTTAATTTATTTTTTCTTAAAGTAAAATGTGCCCTTTTTGCATTTCTTGCAACCTTGTTTCCTGAAAATCCTCCCCCATATATTTTTCCTAGGCTTTAATAAATTATCAATTGGTAATATTGGTTTTTCTTCCATGTACTAGGTAAAATGGTGAGAAACCGTTCCTTTATTTTGGTGTGACGGTCGCCCCCAATGCTTTCCAAAAAAAGATCCCAATCCTTTTCGTGTTCTTCTACATTTTTTGCCAGTAATTGTACAATGTTTTGTTGTCTCTCATTTTTTTTCATTGAAAATGGGCTGTAGTATGAAGTTTTGTTTTTTT